>JAUMHB010050520.1:0-16560 GCA_032359685.1 Pittosporum tobira
TATTTGTAAGTCATGGATTTAATAATAAATTGGCAACCCAAGTCGGGGTGTGGATGCCCAGATTTGGGAGTGTCACACAAAGACAATAATAATCTAGTAATTTTGTCACACAGATCAATAATATAACATCTATATGTATTTGTCACTCAGGCTTAAGCACCCATAATCAAATATAAATCCGATTATTACATAAATAATTAATATGCGACTTTCAACTTCTGTAACGAAAGTAGCCAAATATTAACAAGATATAATCAATGAATTTATAAATTATTGTTACTCAAAAAGTAGTAACAATTGATCAACAATCAAATTGTTAACATATGTTCAAATTATCAACATATGTTTAAGGTCAAATATAATATTCAATCTAAAGAGTTTCAAAACTAAATAAGGTGTTTCATGTCAGAAGAATCTATTCAAGAGGAAATGATAATATAACGTAAATGTCAAATGATATTCCTTCCAGTTGAAGCAAAAGGATGGTAATTCTTATCTTAACGCGTACTCCGTCAGTTATGTATTCCTATGAGTAGTTGACTTGAAAGTTTCTTGTATTACCACTTGAATTTTCTTACAAAAATAACTTTAGTAACATTCTAGAATTACTCTCAAGAATTTTTATAATATCAAGGAAACACTCAATATACTATAAAGAGAATGGAGTAATGTGTGAAAAATATTTCTTTCAAGATTATCTATTTATACTAAAAATTTTGTCAACATTCTCCAAAAATCTTTTCCAAGAAAATAATTCATCCGACAATTCTAAAATATATATTTGAAAATTGTTTATGAAAACAAAATTTCATCTCATGCTTTTTTGAAAATAATAATAAAACACCAAAATTTAATTTCATACTTTTTGAAAAATAATAATAAGACCAAAACTTCATCTCATGCTTTTTGAAAAATAATAATAAAACACCAAAACTTAATTTCATACTTTTAAAAAAAAAAATAATAAGACCAAAACTTCATCTCATGCTTTTTGAAAAATAATAATAAAATACCAAAAATTAATTTCATACTTTTTGAAAAATAATAATAAAACATCAAAACTTAATTTCATACTTCAAAACTTTTCTCGATAATTTCAATCCTTACCCGTTAATCTTTTTATACCAAGCGTCTCTTATACTCCAACTCACATGAATCCTATCACATACCTATTTTATTTGTAGTAATTTTCAGCACTCAATCATATCAAATTTTTTATATTTACTCATATAAATATTATTTCCAACCGTCCATTAATTAAATCATTCTACTTATCTAAAATTAGATACTTATTAATTAAAATCATACTCCACTAGTATAACATCTCTTTTACTAATAATTCTTCAAGCATTTTATAAAATCCTATATTTAATAATTCTTTTACTGACTCCTGTAGTTATTTCTTATCTGACATATATGCTATATCAGAATTACCTTCATATATCCAACTATACGACACTCTAAAATAATATTAGTATATTTGATAATTATTTTCAACACTGTTGCATATATTTAAAACTACTGATATTGACCGTAGAAAATTATTTATCAAATACATTAACATTAAGTATATATATGTAAAAAAATTATATTTATTAATAGTGCGTAATAGATGTAACATTATAAAAATTATGAAACAAATTCCGTCTAACTACTTGAACCACTACCCTCGTCTGTTTAATTATTATATTATTTAAAATTATAATTTTATAAAAATAATTTAAATAATTATTTTATAATTAAATTTTTATTTTTAAATTTTTATTAAAAAATAATATATTATAATTAATATGAGGCGGATGGGATGGTTAATACACACTAGAAATTAAAGCACATGTGATGCATGTGCAACTCGTTAAAAATTACAATTCAACATATGTGTCATGAAAATTATAGCATTTATTTAAAAATTAAAAATTAAATTTAAAAATAAATAAATACTATAATAAAATTTAAGTAGTATGATAACAGCAAAATAATTGCCTTTCGATGTGCTCACTTAGTAAATATAAATAGATATATAGCATGTTTAGTATAATTTATTTTATAACAATTTAAAATTTATTTTATAATTATAATAAGTTATAAGTTAAAAAAAATATTTATTAATTATTTTTTTTAAATAAATTAATAATATAAATTATACTTAATTTATAAAATTTTTAAAATTAATAAAAATAATTAATATTTAAAAATAAATTATAATCAATTTTAATAAACTAAAATAAATCCCCAGAGAAAAAATACAAACATGTACCGGGTCAAAAATATAAAATAAATGAATATGTCGGCAAGATTTGGGCGGACCTGGTCGGACTTTTTTGCCATCTGGCTTGTCTATCTGAATGTTGCGTAATTTGTAGTGCTCGCACCGAGCTAATTACTCGAGGAGAGGTTCATTGGCGCGGGACCTTGTATTTGAACTTTCACGCTCACCCACTTCCACATCCAACCACCCGATCTTTATCTCTATTGCAAATACACAGTCTGAGTTTCCTTTTTAATCAATTCCATAATAATAGTAATCCCTATTTCTTCCTTTCTACGCCGGCCAAACCCCACCATCCTTGGGCAGATCTACTTGTCGTCTTCCGCCAGTTCCTCTCTCTAGGGCTTTTCCTTTTTGGGTCTCATTTCAGTTGTTCCATCGCCGTTTACATGTATTCTACCCAATTCTAAGATGACCCAGTTCAAAACTTAGTCCATTTTAAAAGTCCTAGGGTTTCTACACAATGCAGAGCTCAGCGAGCTCGTCAACGGCTCAGCCCGATGCAATACTCGATTGGCTTCACAAAGAGATGGGTTATCGACCTCTTGGCCCTTACATTTCCTCAAGCAAGGCCTCGATGCCGTCCGTCGATTCGCTCCGAAGGATCTGTCGTGGAAACATGATTCCCGTCTGGAACTTCTTGTTGAAGAGAGTGAAATCCGAGAAAACCGTGGAGAATATCCGCCGGAATATACTCGTGCACGGCGGCGATGAAGGCGGCAGCACCGGTGGAAGTGCTGCTAGCGATGTCGAGTCGGTGAAAGATGCGAGGAGGAATAGAGGAAGGAGGAAAGAGAAATCGGGGGAAATTTACCCTTCTAGTTCTAGTTCAGTGGTGGGGGAGAATAGTAGAGAGATTGCATTGCAGGAGAGGGAAGCTGCAGAGAAGGAGGTGGAGAGGTTGAGGCATATAGTTAGGCGACAGCGCAAGGAGTTGAAGAAGCGGATGTTGGAGGTGTCAAAGGAGGAGGCTGAGCGAAAGAGGATGCTCGATGAGAGGTCTAATTACAGGTTGGGTGTCTGTATATTGATTTTGAACCACATTTTATGTTATCTCATTAATAATTCATTAAAGATTGCATTTTTAATTGTTTGATGTGGGGAAATGGTATTCGAAAGTGATGTAGGTCATTTAATACTGTTTACTTATCAGAAAAAACAATTAGCAAGTAATTTATGTGGCGCTACATTGTATGATTGGACACTGGGTATCTTAATTTGAACTCATTTAGGTGTTTGTCTCTTTCAAATTCATGAATGTTATTCCTAATAATCTACCTGATAATTCTGTGTGATTTGTTATTCTTCATGGAAATTTGTAGTCCAGTTAGTGAGAAACTAACAAATTTGTTGTTATTGTTTGGAAAACAAAGAAGTAAAAGTTTAGAACTTAAGAAATTAATGTGGGTTTCCTGGGATGGAATGTTGAAAACTTCATGACTATGACTCGGTCGTTGATAAATGATCTGATACGGTTCAAGGGTATTGTGCGTAACTGCGTATACATATTTTACAATGGTATGCGATTATGTATGCTAGGCTTTAGTGTCTTGTGACCTAACAATTTGGCAAAAAACAGTTGAATAGTGATCAGGTTTGCCTTATCATATCAATGTTTAATAAGTCTGGCTTAAAATCTGAACAAAATATGCCTAGGTGCATTTGATGTAGATCTTCAAATTCGTAAGTGTCTGCAAACTCAGTCAGCTTGATGAGGCTGAATTTTCTCAAGTACAATAAATTTACACACCTCACTTATAGCGCAGGCACAAACAGGTGATGTTGGAGGCCTACGATCAACAGTGTGATGAAGCGGCAAAAATATTTGCAGAGTATCATAAACGTCTTCGTCATTATATTAACCAAGCACGGGATGCTCAGAGATCCAGTGTTGACTCTTCTGTTGAGGTTGTTACCAGTATCCACACAAACAATGACAAGGAAACTGTTTATTCTACTGTTAGAGGCTCAAAATCTGCCGATGATGTCATTCTAATTGAAACAACAAAGGAAAGAAACATCCGGAAGGCATGTGAAACTCTTGTAGCACAAATGGTTGAAAAGATTCGCAGCTCTTTTCCAGCTTATGAAGGAAGTGGTATCCATTTGAATCCTCAGTTAGAAGCTGCCAAGTTGGGCTTTGATTTTAACGGGGACATACCTGAAGAGGTCAGAGATGTGATTGTGAGTTGCCTGCGAAGTCCTCCGCAGCTGCTTCAGGCAATTACTGCATACACTGAAAGGTTGAAATTACTGATTACTAGAGAAATTGAGAAAATCGATGTTAGAGCTGATGCAGAAACCTTAAGGTATATCCAGATAACTTTTGCTTTCTTCTTGCAGTACTCTAGTAACACTCTTATTAAATATCAAAATCTGAGGGATGCTCAAATATAGAAATCAGCCAAGCCCGCTGGAGATGATCTAAGCTACTGATGATTTAGAAACTGATTTCCCCCTCCCGCGGTTATCTTATTTGTTTGAATAAAACTAATAAAAAATTGGATTGTTCATTAAGTACAGGAGATGAGGCATTTTGTTGGATAAAGGTACAAATTCTGTTTGCATTGTTAGGAAATATTTCAAGGAGATCACAACTTTAGGTTTCCCTTCACATAGATACACATTGTTGAAATAATTCCTCGATAAAATTTTCTTGACCATTTAAGTAAGTTATCTATTAGATGATGCTATCAGCAATCTAAACAGTTCTAAAACACTCCAAATACTTCGGGTAAAATTATCACATAGCATCAAACTGATCCATAAATTGCGTGCATTTCCTGTATAGTATTCTAAACTCTTTAGTGTGGAACCTTTGTTGCTAGAGTTCATATTGACATATGTTACCATGTATGAGCTCATACTGAGTGAGCTTGTATCTCATTATAAGATGGATGCTTTTCATGTCAGTCTGGGATGAGAAGACTCAATACCACCAGTATCTTGATTGAGTTTTGCATCTTGTTGTGTCATTGAGATGAACAAATTGTAAATGAATCTTCCTTAGAAAATATTGATTCTTAGTTACTGATGAATTGTCCGACATCCATTAATTTGTTCCCCATGTTTTTGTTTGCTCTATGTATTACCTTATGGTACTCTCAGTGATTAATTGTCTTTCTCAATTCTATAGATGACATTGGCCCGAAAGGCCTTGTGGAACAAATAGCCTCAAGGTGCTGGTTCCAATCCTCATTTTTGGGGCCAAACTTACATATCGATATATAATATAGATGACATTGGTTGTGACAAGCTTATGTATACTGGTCTGACCCTATAAAGCCTGCAAAGAAAGATACCTTTTAATTGGATAGTAATTCTATTCTTCTCAACCAGGTATAAGTATGAGAATAACAGAGTCATGGATGCTTCTTCTTCCAATGTAAGCTCACCACTACAGTTTCAACTTTATGGCAATGGAGAGATTGCGAGTGATGTGCCTGCCAGAGGGAGTCAAAATCAACTTCTTGAAAGACAGGTAGTCTACTTTTGTAATTGGCAACCTTCACATAATCTCCTTGTTTGTTGTGTGTTTGTATGTATATATATATATTGTACATTTGTTTTTTTCTTTCAGTCAATTGTTGCTCCTAATATGGTTGTGGCATGATGCTCATGAATATTAAGGATATTTACTACTTCCTAAGAAATTTTTTATTAATTTCGTTATATTAATCTGATTGCTACAGAAAGCACATGTTCAGCAATTTGTGGCTACTGAAGATGCACTGAACAAAGCTGCAGATGCTAGAAGTATGTGTCAAAAGCTTCTGAAGCGCCTGCATGGAAGCGGCGATGTAGTTTCTTCACACTCACTCCTTGTAGGAGGCACATCCCAAAACATGAGCAGTCTCCGGCAATTGGAGGTAATATTTTGTTGGTAGCCTGGTTTAGGGATACATGGTAATTTTGATTTATCAATGATTCTCACTATTAATTGGGGCTTTCTGTTCTCTTCTTCAAAACAGTTGGAAGTTTGGTCAAAGGAAAGAGAAACTGCTGGACTGAGGGCTAGCTTAAATATGTTGGTCTCTGAAGTACAACGCTTGAACAAATTATGTGCAGAAAGGAAGGAAGCTGAAGATTCCTTGAGAAAGAAGTGGAAAAAGATTGAAGAGTTTGATGCTCGCAGATTGGAGCTCGAATCCATATATACTTCTCTACTCAAGGCAAACATGGTGAGATGGCCCAACGATAAGTAATTTTCTTGTAAAGTGATACCAGTAAAGGATATGCTATTATATTTGATATTAATACAAATAAAAGCTTATTTATTCATAATGTTAAACTCTGATGATGCTGTTTTAATTTATGTGGTGTGGGAATGCAAGTGGTATTAAATTCAATCAAAATAAGTATCAATATGTAAATTGCAGAATGAGGAGATCCTAATGGTCAAGGCTGGAATATATATTTAATAATTTGTAGAGAAAAAGAGGAAACTAAGCACATGAAAGATTTAAAATGCCAAAAGGCAATTTTCTTTTAGGAAAAATATACTCCATTAATAGAAAGCTTTGGAAAACTTCACTTAAAGGATGTCTAGGAGAATAAAGTGCAGAATTTATATATGAAGAGAGGGATACCCAAATTAATTTATAAAGCATTTTTCATGTTTTCTCATGCTGAATTATAAAGCATTTGCTCCTTTATTCTTGTCATATTGTAGGATGCTGCCACCTTTTGGAGTCAGCAGCCATTGGCTGCGAGGGAGTATGCTTCAGGTACCATAGTTCCGGCATGTACAGTTGTTATGGACATATCAAATGAGTCGAAAGATCTTATCGATAGAGAAGTGTCAGCTTTCTACCGAACTCCTGATAACAGCGTCTACATGCTTCCATCAACCCCACAGGTTATTATTGAACTACCGCATAATACAATCTTAACAGGATTATATTGCAGCTGCCTAATATTGTATGTAACATATCTAGCTTTCTGAAGATCCTATTTTAATTGTTTTGGTAGAAAGGAAATATTTTCTCTGTTGTATGTCTTAACTTGTGTAGAAATTGTCTTTATTGCATTGTGTTTGTGTTCTTTAAGATGGCTGGCAATCTCTCACACATAATTAAACTTGTAATCAGGCACTCTTGGAGTCCATGGGTGCTACTGGATCTACAGGCCCGGAAGCAGTTGCTGCTGCTGAAAAGAATGCTGCTATGTTGACTGCAAGAGCTGGTGCTAGAGATCCATCTGCTATTCCTTCCATATGCCGCATTTCTGCTGCTCTTCAATACCCTGCAGGTATGTATTATTAGTTTATCTGTATAATGTGCGCTAAGTTTATTTACTAGTTAATTGGTTATAGAAACTGCTGCTTCAGTGTTTTGCTTTTCTTGAATAGCCTTAGCATGCAAGTGGTTTAATCCAACTTGGGTACAGGAAAACTTACGTCCAATATCAAGTATATTTCCTTTTTATTTGACAATATTCTGCTAACAATTTTTTACGCCTGGCCTATGTCCGTTTTACAGTTGTTCCTTTTGAGGTTGCTGTTCATATGTAACTCCAACCAATGATTGTCTTTTGGGAAATGAATGGTTGCACCATAGGGATCGGTGCAACCCTTTTGCATGTCATCATAAATAAAGAAACCCATGTTTCTGGTGGAGTAAGCAGCGAAAGGCATTGGTCTGGCATTGCTAGATGTCAGACCAACCTGATCATTTTAACTGTGCTGAAGTATTCCTAGTCTTTTAATGGTTAAATCTTTTATGAACACCGACCTAATCTTGAAAAGTGGATTTTTTTCCTCCCTGTAAGAAAATCCTGCCTTTGGAGTTTCTGATGCGGACAAAAATCTGTTGGTTATTATTAAGTATTGTATATTATTATTTAGAGATAAATTATTATATTTTTACCTGTATTTTATTTATGTTAAGTAAGTTATTATTCTAGAAGTTCTATTTAAGGTAATAGAGTATTATTAGGAGATTTGTTTTCTTTTAAATTAGGATTTTACTTGGCCGTTAAGTCGTGGTTTTCCAATTTAAAGAGTTGTAATCTCTCATTATTATGCAGTGAATTATTATTATGAATTGAGTTTTCAATTTGGTGGCTTGAGAGCCTCAAATATGTCTTCTTTTCTCTCCTAAATCTTTCTTCTCAAATATGTCCTACGTCAGTTTCTACTTATTTCTGTTTCAGTAAGGCGAGAAACACAAATTAAGGTATTGTAAGACAATTCTTAAGATTTGTGCTTTGAGTTTTTATATAGTTGGATTGGAGTGGTAGCAGTTGACAATTATATTACATTGCCTACAACTTTTCCTTACTTGTTTGGATAGGTGTGTCGCGTGCGTGTTGCGTCATTCCAATCTGATAGCTGATTGGTAAACATAGGGCTAGTTTGTTGTTAAGCAAGCCTGGTTTCAACATTGAGTAGCTCAGTAATGTTTGTACCTTTATTTTGCTGAGAGTAAGAAAAACATTGAATCCCAGCTTGTTGACTTGGCATAATGACGTGAATCTCCTCTTTACCTGAATAATTTGGGCTATATTTGGAAAAGTTGATCATCAAATATTCATATCTTCTATCTCTATGTATATGCTGTATAATTTTTCATGAAATGTTATATGATTAAAAGGGCAGTGCATTCGCGAATTGTATAATTTTCATGATTTGTTACAGTGTGATGATTTATAAAACCAAATAATTTTTGAATTTCCTTATTGAGAGAAGTTTTTCCCTTCTCCTTGTCTTTATAGTGCTAGTTTCCTGTTTTATTGCTCCCTCCCCCTTTCCTCTCTTTTTCTCTTAATACATGCTTTATCCAACTGCATTGTATTGTTCCAGGTTTAGACGGCTCAGAAACTGGTTTAGCATCTGTGTTGGAATCCATGGAATTTTGTTTAAAACTTCGGGGTTCAGAGGCTTCTGTATTGGAGGACTTGGCAAAGGCGATCAACTTGGTCCATATAAGAAAGGATCTTGCTGAAAGTGGGCATGCATTATTAAATCATGCTTATCATGTACAGCAAGACTATGAAAGGTGCTGCTATCTTGTTCCTTTTTCTATTTTATTTATGGAACAATTTTAGATCCATTTTTCCTCAATAATTTTTCTACTCATTCTCCCTATTAATTTCATTAATGCAAAACTAATTAGTGAAGATGGTTGGGTTTGTAAATTGGATTTACTATATTAGATGTATTTTTTGTGTTTTGGAAAAACACAGCTTGCTGAAATTTAATGACTGCATGTTATTAATGACTGCAGGACAACAAGTTATTGTTTGAATTTGGCTGCCGAACAAGATAAAACTGTTACAGAGAAGTGGTTACCTGAACTAAAGAATGGAGTTAGGAAAGCTCAGAAATGCCATGGAGATTGCAAATATGTTGGAGGGTTGGTAAGTAGTCACCCAATTCTTAAGTCTTGCATAATTCAATGTTTATCAGATTTGGTGGATGAGATCTCATTGACCGTTGCCCTAAACCACCATGCATTCAGTCAAACCAGCTTGGGGGTATTGCCGTCAGAACTCATCTAACTTTTGGATCCTGTACACAACTATTTTTCCCCTTCACTGCCTTAAATATAACTTGGTTCACTCCGTACGTGTATTTTGTAGTACTTATTTTGCTGTATTTTTAAAAATTGCTTGCTTTCTCCTATTTATTCTGCTGAAGACACAAGGTTGAAAGAACACAGACCCTCCATTTATTGTCCTGTCTGTTCTTCATCTTTTTTCTTTTCTTTTAAATTTTAAATCTCGTGACATTTTGGTGCAGCTTGATGAATGGTGGGAACAACCAGCGTCAACTGTTGTTGATTGGGTTACTGTTGATGGGCAAAATGCCGCAGCATGGCATAATCATGTCAAACAGCTTCTTGCATTTTATGACAAGGAGCTTCTATGAATACATGTATAGATGGTTTTTCCTTCCATTTTTTTGTTTGGGGAAACTTTTGTGCTTGATTAGACCCATTTAGAGGAAAGTTGTCAATTGTAAAGGGTTGTATTTGTAATTCAATTATTATAAGATTGTTTTATTCTTTTTTCAGTAGGAAGCCAGAATGATATCTGACCGATATCACTAACAGGAGAGATAAGTCTGCTGTTTTTCTTGTGTAAACTGATCGGGAGTTTATTTTTCGAACAATGACTATCTGCTGAATCAATATTGTGCATTTTCCTTTTGAATAATCTAGAGGTCATAAATTTGGGATCTCAAGTAATGTATCAAATATCCAAGCATTAAATAGTCAATTACAAGTGAAATGTAAAATTAATTTTGTTCATTTAATTTATGAAATTGCCAATTAAATAGTCGATTACAAATGATAGGGTCAATTACTTTTGATTTGATGATACATCGTTTAGCATTAAATTTGAGATTTTAAATTTTCTATAAATGACTACTCTTTGCTGTCAATGTTGTCACCAATGTTACCCTTATCAAATACAATATCAAAAAATAAATTACTATTATTATTTATGGTTTTACTAAAATTGCATCGGTTCATCTCAAGTCTAAAATCTAATTATAAACCATTTCATTTTTTCAAAATTAGGCAGACTCACTCATTTTCATCCACTTTAACAGTAAGTGTAATACACTCACTAGGAAGTAAGTCTATTGTCTCAGCTCCATTCCCAATTGTAATAATAGCACTTAAAATGTCCTAACTGCTCCCAACATCCTTATAAAAGCAACTAAGCATCATTTGTCATTCACCAGACATCTACTTCTATAGAAGGTAGAGGTATGCTTGTTTTATTATTATAATTTTTTTAATTTATCATTTTATTATTCTAATTATTATTATTCTAATTTTTTTTATAGTTATTATTCTAATTTTTTATTTTATATCATTTTAATTTATCATTTTAATTTCTTAGCAGCTTATCACTATGCATTCACCAAGTACTTTTAGTAGTGGTTGTGGAGATATACGATTCAATCCTAAAAAATATAAATGTGGAAGGACAACAACTATCAAGAGTGTTGAATATGAAAGACCAACAAAGGGAAAACTTTATTATCGCTGAGACGATTGTGGCTTCAGTGCTTGGGCTCAACCTATAAGTGAAACTAATTATGAGGCTATGTAATCTGAAGGATTGCCAGCTGAAGGAATAGGAAATAGCTCCTCAATGCAGGATGAAAGTGGTCTAAGTGCTCTAAATGCCAGAATCACATTGCTGGAAAGATATATAAAGATGATTTTGTTATTAATTGTAATAGTATTCATCCTGATTTTAGGAAAAAAAATAAATAATGTATGTCTCTTAATGCAATGCTCTAAGTATGTCTTCTTTATTTTCTAATGCAATGCTCTGAGTATGTTTTCATCCATTATTTTGTGCATAAAATTTGTATCAAAACCGAAAACTGGAAAAAACTGAACAATACACAAAATTTTGACCATCTTCAAATAACACTGAAAATGCACATTTCAATAATGACAAATTGAAAATGCACCTTCAAATGCACAAAATAAAAATTCCGGATAATAAACTGAAAATGCACCTTCAAATGTACAAACTGAAAATTTTAGATAATAAACTACTAGTTAATAAACCGAAAATGCACATTCAAATGCACAAACTAAAAATTCTAGATAATAAAGTACTAGTAAATAAACAAAAAATGCACATTCAAATGCACAAACTGAAAATTCAAGATAATAAAGTACTAGTAATAAAATGAAAATGCACATTTCAAATACAGTATCAATCACAGCTTGTGTTAATAAACTCAAAAACATCAAATGTTTCATTTGCAAGACCTAGCAACAACTTGCCTACTTAGTGACTAATTTGTCAGCAGTCTTGGTTCCCTTTGCAAACTTCCCATCCCTAGCAGTGAGGCCCAAAGTCTTTTTAATCTTTGTTGCATTTTTGATTGGAGATCTTGTAATTTTCGTATAATCCCTAATCACCACTTTGGAAGACGAAGCTGGTTGAGTGGATGACACATGTTCCCACATTGATGAACCATCGTTTCCTGGTGGTACTCACTTTGAAGAAAGTGCAGGTTGTGAGCAAGCTAGTGCCTTTCATTATAATTAAACTTTAAATTAGGGAGACTTTGAGAGTGAGTAGGAGGTGGGCCATTTTGAGTTTGGATATAATGACTTTGAGATGGGGTATTCTGAATTGGGGCATAACAGGCTTCAGCTTTCTTTATTATCATTTCAGCTTGGAATGTCTTTATCTTTTCAGCTTCACTTACATTTTGAACTTGACTTTCATTTTCAATTTCAGTTACATTTGCAGCTTGACTTTCATTTTCAATTTCAGTTATATTTTTAGCTTGACTTTCATTTTCAATTTCAGTTACATTTTCTTTACTTTGAATTTGACTTTCAGTTTAAATTTCCACCACAAATACATGAAACCTATCATAATCCCAAGCTTCTATTAAATCTATCAGCCCCACCATATGTTCTTCATCAATTATCTTAATTTTTCCATTTTCTTTTAGTGTATAACCAGGATATAGATAATACATTTCTAATTTTTTTAGCTTATGATAACAATTCAATATGCATTTTGGAGTAACTAATTCTTCATAACCACCAATATAATCAGTATTAACAATCTGTCCACCATAATGTAGATGGACAGCGGGTAAATATCTGCAAAAGAAACAAATTGAGATTTAGGATCACTGGGGCCCACTACGCTTTTAATTTCTCTATTATTGAACATATACAAGCTCAAATGTCAGACAAGTCGACAGATGAGGATTGATAAAGACAAAGATTGACAACAACACCACAAACATGGAGAATCTAATAAAAAGATAATATATTTTTTTTCATTTGGGACCAGTAGACAAAAAAAAGTTGCGCTTTTTATACTTCATAACCCTCCTCAGCAGGGGACAAAAAAACGAATCTTTTTATAAAAAAAAGCATAAAAAAAGCTTTTGTTCCCCTTGTTCTCATTTATAAAGAGCATCACATATGCTTACCTGTTCTCATTTGTAGTTTTTGTTCCTTTGGTTTGAGTTCTTGCTCCTCGATGAGACTTCAAAATCACATTACTGGCAGCTACAAGCTCATGCACAGTACATAAAAGGTCAAAACTTTGAATAACTTCACCGATCTTCAACTAATTTGTTCTGATTACTAAACCCTAGATTGATAGATTAGTGAGAGACTGAAAACCCGATTGTAATGGTGGTGAAAGTGACGCACAAATGGGTGGTCAACAATTATATATATGAAGGGCATAACAATCATTTCATCCCCTAAATTAACGGCGTTATAACGGTTTGGGGTCAAGAAGAGAGTCTGATTGATTTTGAAAACCTAGGATGGTCTATAGTTGGCATTTAAACCTGAGGTGAGACGATGCAATTTTGTTGAAACCATATGTGGTAATTAGTAATTTACCCAAAATAAAATCGCAGTGGGAATATCTCAAATTTTTTCTTAAGTTGACAACTTCAAATTTATAAGCATAAATTTGGTAATAGTATAGCTCTATTTGATACGGTTTATTTTCATATTTTATAGCTTATTTTCAAAAATAAATTACTTTAAAAGTGTTTGTTTTAGTTAATTTTTTTAAAAAAGGTATAAATCGAGTACATAAGTATTTTTTATATATTAAAAAAAGTTGATCAATAATTTTTTTTCAACTTATAATTTATTTTAATAAAAAATAAATTTTTAATTATTTTAAAATAAATTATGTCAAACAGAGCGGTATAACAGGTTTTCTTGTTTTGCTACATTTTTCTTCTTTCATCTTGGTTTCTCCTAGTTATCTCTCTTATTCCAAATTATATTTTTTGAATTATCTAATAAAAAATTATAAAAAATAATTATTAAACACCAAT
This sequence comes from Pittosporum tobira, assembly GCA_032359685.1. Taxonomy (NCBI): domain Eukaryota; kingdom Viridiplantae; phylum Streptophyta; class Magnoliopsida; order Apiales; family Pittosporaceae; genus Pittosporum; species Pittosporum tobira. The sequence goes on from JAUMHB010050520.1 coordinate 14,076, forward strand.
TTCTTCTTTTGCAGCCTTCTTCGCAATAAGTTACAAATAATCCAATGTTGAGAAACAACGTCAAAATTAATTGAAAGACAACAAATTTTAGGTACCTTTTGGTCAATTTAGTTTTGTGAATTAAAACTTGAACTTTATAGATAACAATTGCTCGTGAAAATCATTAGCAGATGAGGAGATTTGATCATAAAAACAACGAATTAAAAGCAATCTAAGCAAACTGGAAGCTCATAAAAATATAATGCCCCTAAAATACACTTTAATTTGTGTATTTATTAAGAAAACTATGCTTTGTAGTATCAATTGTGCATGATTACTTGTCTTCCCTTATTTTCTCCGCTCCTACGGAACCGAGGCTGAGTTCAGGTTTTAGAAATAACTCCGAAGCTTTTACTTAGAAAGACAAACGCTAAGAATAAAAAATTCTTTTTTTGTAAAAAATCCAAAACTAAAAACTACACTAATATTATTAGTATCATATGGTCTAAAACCAATACAATAATCCATGTTGGCTTCTCAATTGAGTCCATTGGGGGTGGCCCAGACAACATCTGCATGTTTTTCATGCCTAGACGCCAAGTCTGAGCTGTCTTCATCATCTAAGACATTTATGCATGACAATGTCTGTCATGAACTGATCGCTCTCTTTCCGCAGTCTGTATCTAATCGGATAAAACGGTTGATTTTCAGGTACTAGTAGTAGATCACCAAAACTACCGGTTCAAGAGCTCAAATCTACAAAGCATAAAGAATTTTAGAATTAGGGCACATTTTTCAATAAATTGCACATAATTCTAAATATGAAACAAAATGAAACACCACATATACAAAGGTTTTGCCACCTTTTGGCACTTTTTATGGAATTGTTTACTTATTAAAAAAAACTAACAAACATAAAATTAGCAAAATCCACCACCAATAGAAAAGTAGTTTAAAAATTCATCCATATTTAAGAGATAATAAAAAAAAAGAAAAAAAGAGAGAAATATATACAAATCAAAACAACATATATGTAAATTAATTAAGGGTTGGTGTGAAACAGTTACCCGTAGTACGATGGTAATAGTGTCTGCTGAATTGAAACCGAAAAAGTTAGATTTATTTAGTTCATTGCTTTCTCTAAAAGATACAGAAAGAGTAAAAAATTGATAGGTATTCGGACTATTGGTCAATGAATATGCTAAGATGGGAGTCAACTTATACATACCTTCAAAATACCAATCCGATCTTATCACGAGTTAATTGTGATGGAGACGTTGTAATAGCTTTGAAACAAATCTGAAAAAGTCCATTTGATAACTGTAAGAATTGTACGTTGAGGAGAAGGAAAAGGCGTAACCGTCAATGTGACAAGTTCACCGGACGGGAGAAAAAAGAACATCTTGGAACGCAAAAACTCGAATAAATATTTTATTTTATGTCTCTTAATATATAGAAATAAATATGTCTCATGAGAAAGGTGTTCACATTGTTGCCACATCCGTGATGCTCATGGAAATGTTCATGGAACAGTTTATGAGGTGGACTGGGACTACAACACGTTTTATTGGCCTAAAAGAAAAGAGTTCCGCATCAATAACTTACTTTGTAAGTCATTTAAATTATTTTTTACTTTCTGGTAGAAAGATATATTATACTGTCTACAACGGATTTATCTTTATTTTTTTATTTTTATATATATATTTTTTGGACGGCGTACGCTCCCTCCCTTTACGGTGATACACTAAAAACATATGATCCCAAAGCATTTTTATGAAGTTTTAAAGTAAAAATTTTAAATTAAAATTTGACAAGTGTTATATCTTTTGAGTCGAAAACTCCCCAACATACGTATTAACACGTCGTAGTCACATTTAAATCAATAGTCTTTTCGTTTTTGTACGTCAAAGTGTAGAATCTGAGTTAGAAGATGTGGAGTATTATTCTGTTTGATTTTTCTCCTTTATTTTTATCTCATTATCTAACATATGAAACCAACTTGAATGAGAAATCACTATTAACAATTTTGAAACCCTACTATTAGTATTTCTTTGGGTTTATTCTAAGTTTGTTACTCGTATTGACTAGTGTCTGAAGTCAGAAAATAATGATCGACAAGTCTTTGATTATATTTTAATTTAATTTTATTGAATTCTTTTTTAATTATTATGTTTTAAATTAAATTATTTTAATTACTACATTTGTTGTTGCATTCGCTGCAGTATTCAACTACCACCCAGAATTACACTACTAGATTTGGTTGTGGTGGACCAAAAAATGACGACTACAATGTGTGCAACGAAAGAGGCTTAAAGCATAAAACGGGCAAAGATGTAAAGGCGCGTGGCAGTGGGGGCTTGCGTTCCCCCACCCAATACTTGGGGTTATAATTTTGATTTTAATTGTGTAAATTTCGCACAGGGAAATTTTTATTTTTATATTTTTATTTGCTGTTGTTTTAATGTAAAAATTAGCTAACTACATATTTTTAGAGTTGAAAAAATAA
>JAUMHB010050531.1:0-32054 GCA_032359685.1 Pittosporum tobira
ATATAGGGAGTATATAAGTGGACTGTTCATTTTAGCCGATACATCACACGATGCAAGACAATTCTCCAGTTTACCCTTACTAAGTTACTATACAAATCACGAACCATTCTTTTCCATTGAAGCTCGGCTACTTTCCCTTTCCCGCCATTTAAAGACTCAATTATCTCGTGGGAAGCACTTTCCCTTTAAAGGAGCCCTTTCCATATTTCATTTTCTCTTTCACTTTCTCCACCTCTTTCACTTGGTCCTTGACATGAGCCCATCGCCTTATGCAGGAGAACACCTTCCTTGCTATACGCTTGCACAACAGCAATGATTTGTCGAAAGAAGAGTCCAAAGAAGGACACCATTTGGCAGCCAGGCTAATCTCCTTCACTTTTCCAGACTCAAAACAATCTCAGATCAGCCTTGAGGCAATCCGCAAATAACTCACAAACCCTTTCGTATAAAAACCTGTAATCATGGTCGCTCGCATACCTATGACGAACCTTCCTAGCCATGGTAACACTCTTCTCTTCTCTAAAATTTCTGGCTTGTTTCTTTTCAGTCTCATCCCTCTTCCTTGAGGCCAAAACTCTAGCCTCCCTAGATCCGCCCTACTACTACTACTATCATTCTTCTTCTTCTTCTTCCGCTTCATCTTACTACCTCCCAAGCATAAGGAGCTTTTTTTTTTTTTTTTTTTTTTCATTTTTATGGCCTAAGGGTCCTCGATGATAGGTTCATGAATTGAGCTGTAGTCAATAATTTTGAAGCCTCTAAATTTGGCATATTTTTTCTTCAACCATTGTTACCTGGCTATTCGCCTGACATCCAGACCTTCAAGAAGGCAATATAGAATCTCCGGCAAGTCCTTAATGTAACCGAAGAATCGAGCAGTTGGGTCGAGGTTACAAGCTAGGGTTTTAGAGTGTTTAATATGAAGCCAGAGGGTGGCGGTGTAGAAACCCTCCTTGTCAGACTTGCCCGTGCCGCGGACTCTACGGAGTTTGCAGATGAGTTTGACGGTGGTGATTGGGTTGTGGGCATACGCCCGTTCAACGGTGGTGATTGGGTTGTGGGCATACGCCCGTTCAAGGCACTGGGTTAGGATTTTGGGGTGGGCGTTGGGTACGACATGGGAAAAAAAAAGGTCTAGGCATGCGTTTTCGGAGAAGTTATGAGTTGGAGACAGTTTTCGGTTTTGGCCACTAGTATGGTTACGCGTTCTGCAATGGAATGGAATTGACGTTTGTGAGGGAAGCAAATACGTCCATGAACGTCTTGCCGGTGTTAGAAGATAGGGAAGCAACCGTTGGGGAAGACGGTTTTGGGTTACTGATCTCCCGTGGCCCGGCCAGACTAGTTGGCGTTGATAATATAGCAGCCATTGGATTGCTTTACGTTTAGGGTTTACAGATTGGAAGAAGCTGAAGGAGGTGATGAATAATTGTAACGAGGATTTGGAATAGAACAACCGAGTATATGTAACGAATAATTTATAATGAAGGTCGGTTTAATTAACTCAATTAGTCGGTTTGTTAATGTGTTTTCTCAATTTTTCAGTATTTTTATTATTCTATATGATTTTTTTAGTTAAAAAAAAATAAAATACACATATGTTGAGTTTGGTTAAAAAGAATAAAATAAAATTTTATATTAAAATTGAGTAATTGTTGAAATAAAATGATTATTACTACTATAATTTGTGATTTCTCCAAAAAGAATTAACATTCAATTTCATTTCCTTATCATTTTAATTTTCAACTAAAATTTTAATACTAACAACGTATTTTATTCTAACCACAATATTAATTTTAATATAAAATTTTATTCAATTTATTTTTCTTGTATAATGAGAACCAAACAAATAATGTTGTACAGTATTTTCTTAAAGGATGAGATATTAATGTGTTTATTAAATCAATCTTAATTTCGGTTAAAAGTTACTTAAATCAATTTTACTTAAAACTCCTTCAAACACCTATAAAAAAGTATTAATCATCAATATTCAGAAAAAGAGATTTTCCAATTTTGAACTTTTATATGTTATAACGATAGAGATATAATTTTCGCTCTTCAAAACAAAACAAAACAAAAAAATTGTATAAACTTTTAATTTGCATTAACTGGTAAAATGGGTAGCTAATTTTTCACATAAAGATATTAAAAACCAGCATAGGAATAATGAAAATAGCTAACCAAACAGCCCAAATACTTACGTGGCCTCCCGTATATATGCACACGTGTGCAGTGCATAAGCGCCGTTTTGCCTGATAATAGGCCCCCTTTTTCCTTCATAGAGAAGAAAAACACTCTCTATACTACATTTTGTTGTTCGGTGCTCTGAAAATGGCTGATGAACTCGATAGCGACCACGAAATCGAAATGTCCGACTCATCGTGCGTTAACACTCTGTTTCTACACGTTCTTGTTATGAAATTATGTTTATATATGATATATCGATTTGTATGTAATTCTTGTAATGTACTCGGTATAAGTTGTTTCAAATAATGAAATTGATGTACAGAAGTCAATCAACGGTGTCGTTTCAAGAAGGGCAGAGACCGGAGTTGAGACGAGTATCAGTGAGTGAAGCCATCAATTATATGGCTTTAGTGAAAGTTGTGCTTGGGGCCAACAGTAAGGAATACTCTGAATTCTTGGACGTGTTTCAAGATTTCAAGGCACAGAGGTTAGTTCGTTCAATCTATCGTAAATTTTTTATCTTTTCTTATGGGGTCTGTTTTTGAGATATCATTTTTATCATGGGCTGAATTCTTAACGCTACGGTACAATGTTTGAATTTTATTGGGATGTAAATGAAAAGGTTTATTTCTTTTTTATTATCATTTTAAAGATTCATTTATATAGAGGGAAATTGTAGAAAATGCTACCCAAATTCTGCATTTTGTGGTGGTGCTTGAGATTCTTGAGCCAAATTATGTGAGTGGAAGCAGGGAACTGCTCTTGGTACAAGGCCAATCTACCATTCCCCAAGTTATTGGTGCAAGGCAAATCGAAACTAAGATAGATTACATGAAGAACACATAAATATATTACTAAAAGAGAATTGAGAATTTTTGATTTTATCAGAAATTCTTTATGATTTCCTACCTCATGTGATTTCATGTCAATTTTGATTTCCAAAATGACTCAAGTTGACTTTCCAAAGTCAAACTTGGTATTATATTTCAAATGGTGGGAGTATGAAGCAACAAATAAAGAAGACCTTCACCGTAGATAGAAGTTCACCAGTTGAAGTTCACCAAAAATGTGTTCGCTGGTGGTGCTTCATCATCTTCCTTTGCCAGTCAAACCATGCATTCTAGTCCAGTTACTTGCTTTGTCAAAAAACAAGTTTCACCTCCTAAATCAATCACCGGTTTTATTCTAAAGGGCAGTAGCCATTGGCCCATGGGCTCCCATTATCTTCTACCTCCTTTGGTGAAGATATCACATTTGTATAATGTTTTCTGTGTAGCTTTTACCTTATTTCTTGCTTCTCTCTGTATATGTATAGGTGTATAAGGTCAGACTTTCTTGCTGCAAGACATTACATTTTCAAATGCAGCCTAATAATATTTCAACGACTGCAATGACAGTACAGAGATATTTATAAGCCTCTAGTTTTTATATTTCTAAAATCTAATTAAAAGAATATCAAGGATGACATCTTTTTCTGTTCACTAATGTATTAACCAAAAAAGAGTCTATAGATTGGTTGTTTCTCTATGGATGTTGTCTCCAATGATATTGGCTGCCTACAGTTGATGGGTTACGAGTTTGCTGGGCAAGCGGATAACTCCCTATGCGAAGAGTGTGATCTTTCCTTTTATTTTATTTCTTGTCATAGCTGTATTATCAGCCAGTGAGGCATCAACAGCAAGTTCCCACTCTGAGAAGCTGCAGTTATTGTGGTATTACTAGGTTAGTTTTGAGTGAATAAACTTAGCCGAGAAATATTTGTTTTATAGTTTTGGTTGGATTGCATAGGCATGTCTACCTACGACCACATGCACGACACATGCAGTGATCTCACATTTCTTGAAAGGTAAGGTATACATCAGGGTACACAGGTTACAAGTATGAAGCATAGTTATTAGTACTTGTTAATTTTATTTGTAGAATATCTACTGTGAAATCGTTGCCTTTTCCATGTAATTAGATCATGTGTCCATCCTTCCCTCCAAATTCATGGAATCAGAAATCTACTGCTTAATGTGAAGTTGTATATCCTAGAGTTTATTGCAGGCTATGCCAAAAACGTTTCCTAAAGTCACTTGTACAACCCAAGTTAAATACACTGTTTTGTACAAGACACCTCTCATCTGCACTTTTTCATGTAAATTATGAATACTGCTTTCACTTAAAGTTATTATGGTTGTCTTCTATTGATTTCTTGTGCGAGTGTAGTTTGACGGCGTAAAGGGATTTATTTTATTTTATTCCCGATGAGGGTTTAATTGTTGATATGCAGGTTTTTTTATTGGATGTAGGATACTGGTTGTTTAGCTCTTTTGGTGCCTCGCTAATAAAATTTACTCATTGTAAAAAAATTAAGAATAGGGATTGTTATAAAATACACGAAGAAGTGGTTAGGCTAAAATAATTAAAATTTTCAGATATATGGCTCTGGCCACTTTAAAAACTAGGTTAGAACTTGGTTTCTATATGCAATTCAGTTTTGTACCAAGTCCCACATGGTAAGCTGAAGGTAATGGTTAATTATCTGTTGATTGTCTAATAGAATCTGATGCATTTGGTTTCTTTGCTAAGACGTTGACATCATCATAATCTTCCCGCTTAATTTTTATTCATTATATGGTTTCACTCGGATGAACATATTATTTCATATTTATTGTTAGAATTACCACCCTGGGGGTTAAATCAAGGGTCCAGGCATTATTTGCGGAGCACCAGGAACTCGTTGAGGGGTTTAACCAATTCTTGCCGGCAGGACATGAGATCCCCATCCCAGTCCGTGTGAAGCTTCCTAATGAATCTCGAAATGCAGTCAATTTTGTCACCAAAGTCAAGGTACATTGTTAAGAGCAAATGGAACTGATGAGCAGTGGATATCTCTGTTATCTTCTAATTCAGTTCATCAATAATAATTAATTAATCATTTCCAGGCAGCATTCCCACAGCACGAAGGGCGTTATTCTTCCTTTCTGAACTTTCTCAATCAATATCGCTCTGGTGACTTGGATCTTGTGGAGGTGACCAAAAAGGTTGTTATTGGTGTTATCTTAGTGCGTCTCCTTTTTGTGTATTTGTTCAGATATATTATATAATTTTTTCCTTTATATATATATTTTTTAAAAATAAATAAATAGAGAAGTAAAGTTAGGATTCTGCTACTTTGAGGTATCTTGCTCTCCGCTGTCAATGATGCGTTCCTTCTTACTTCCTTATGTTGTAGGTGGTCGATCTTTTTCAAGATAGGCCAGATTTAGTCGAGGATTTTTTTCACTTCTTACCTGAGACAAAGAAGCCAGAGGTCCAAAAAGCACTTGGCAGGAGAAGAATGAAGGAGAGTTCCATGCTTTTGTACCTTTTGGCACTTGCCTTGTCGGTTCTTGTGGCTATTGGGATCGGAGTTTGGTTTGGGGTTCATCCGACCAAAAGCTGAGGATTCTGTCTATTTAGTCATCAGCAATTATCAAAGACAAACAAAACCTCCTCCTTCCCTCCTCCTCCCCCTTCTCTTTCTCCCTGGCGCGCACGTGCGCGTTTCTTGATGTGGTGAGTTGAAGTCTTATACAGATGATAGAATAAAAATTGATAGTAGGGCAAACCAACAATACAAATTGTTTTTATGGGTTTTTTCAGAAATATTGGTACAATTTCTGAAATTTTGAATTTGCCGGACTATGTTCTTTAAAATTTAGGCTCCAGTATGTTATGTTACTTACATGTGCATTTCTGGTTCATCTATACTTGACATTGTTATATGTTGGAAGTACGACTCAAAAACTCACTCCGCATGATCATAGGCTTGTGAATCATGTGGGGCCATAATTTGTTTATCATATTAACTTCGAAATGTCGTGATCTTATATTTTGATCTGAAAAATTATCAAATTTACATCTAAAACTTATGATTAAAATAGATTATCTTCATTTCAAAATATGGTACTATTATAGTTCAATATATTTACAATTGTATTAATTATAATTAAATTAATTTATGTAATTTTAAATTAAAATGTTAAAAATTACTAATAATTTACTTATATTTTAAAACAGAAGAGGACCCATCATCAAAGTTATTATTAAAATTAAAAAAAGAGTAATTTTTTTCCCTTGTACATAACTTAGGGGAAGCGAAGGTAAAGGGATCGAGTCAGATTTTTAAAACTACAAACTATAATTGCAATTATTATTTTCTTTTCTGGCAATTATAATAAAGTTGTAATTTCTATCAAAATTGGAACTTATTATCCGTTTTACGTATACTATAAAATATGTCAATTATTCGTTATTGATTGAGAAAAAAGGTGTATAATTTGAGGTAAATTACCCCTTTTTAATTACCCACGATTATTCTACTACTTGGACCCGAAGGCATTTCCGTAAAAGATTGCTACGACGTCGTTCCATTTTTCCAATTGGGGATTCACAGCACTGGGCCACATTGGTAATTTAGGAAAAATGGAGGGTATATTTGTAACATTTAGGTTATAAATAGAGTCGGTGAATCTTCTCTTTGGAGAGTAGCATAAAAAGGGCGAGAGAAGCAGAGGAGTTTCCGTTATCTGTTTAGTCGTGATATCTCTCTCTTATATTTTCGTACCTATAAATCTATCAATTAGGGTTTTTTTCTTATCTCTGAAAATACAAATTCAAATTCACAGCGATGGATGCGATTAGAAACTCATCCAATCTAGCTAACGCTAAGGATTTGGCTAAGAAGAAGAGAGTAGGTGTCCTTTTCCTAACTTTTTTTTTTCGAAATTTGGACTTTTCTATATTTTCGATTCGCTTATTTTGATTGATTTGTGATGTTCAGGCCAACAGGTCGGCGAAATTGAAGCAGTGCAAGCGCGATGTTCGTCGTGAGCAGTTTCTTTCACAAGGTGTGTGTTACAGGATCTTTATTATATGTGTTGATATTTTATTATTCACACTCTGAATCTATATCTGTGCATATATGATCGTGATATAGGCACTTGAATATCTGTTGATATATGTGAAAGATTATGTTTTTCAAAAGAAAGATTTGTGCTTTTGTTGTTTTTAGGTTATGGATGAATTGATTATGGATAACTCTTTCTTGTTTTTGGTTGTTTGAATGTTGTTTGGTTATTTGATTTGTGCAGTGAAGGACAAGGGGGGTAAGGAGAAGTCAAATGGGGGTGGAGAGTTCCATGTTCCCCAAATTGTAGAACGCAATGGGAGGGGCCTATCAATTGCGGTTTTGGAGGTTTCTCATGGGAAGGGTGAGAACGATGGATCCATGAACAATTACAGTGATTCTGATTCATCCTCTAACAGTCCCACCAGTCATACTGGCAGTGTTGTGGGAAGTAACTCCCCTTCAGGAACTAATTTCAGTGGGAGTAGCAGTAGCGGTAGGAGCAGTAGGAGTAGTTGCAGTGGTGGGTCTTATTCAGGAAATGTAAGTGAAGAAGATGAGGACAGTTGCTTGGATGATTGGGAGGCTGTTGCTGATGCGCTGGCAGCAACTGATGTCAAGCAAGAGCAGCTCAAGTCTAATGTGGAATCACAAGAGCAGCTCAAGTCTAATGTGGAATCACCTCCAGAGCCTAAAAAAGTTACCCGATTGGATTCTCTGCCTGAATTATCAAGCCGTCCAGCTTTGGGAGTTAACATCTCCAAGCCAAAGCCACAGAACAGCCAGGCTTGGAGACCCGACGATGCATTTCGCCCTCAGAGTCTGCCCAATTTATCAAAGCAGTGTAGTTTCCCTATGAAGTTGGACCGGAATCATGGAGGCACAGCATGGGTCCCTAAGCATGTTTTATCTGCTCCATCCTCATGTCCCATATGCTGTGAGGATCTGGATTTAACTGACTCGAGCTTTCTGCCTTGCTCCTGTGGGTTTCGGCTTTGTCTTTTCTGCCACAAGAGGATTCTTGAGGATGATGGTCGCTGCCCGGGCTGCAGGAAGCAGTATGACCATGATGCTGCCAAGCTCCAAGTGAATGCAAATTTGGTTGGAGGCAGTCAGGCACTCCGATTGGCTCGGTCCTGTAGCATGATTCCAAGGAGGTCTTAGGAAATCTCTGTTTGGATTGAATATGTACGCGTCTCTTTCTGGGTGTCCTTTCATGTTAGACACTGATTTTAGTGGTACATGTGTTTATAGGGTTGTGACTTTTGTAGCATTAGCCTATTAAGCTTGTTCGCTTATATTTCTAAGTGCACGTGCTATGCTGATGTAGAGAATTTGTTGGCACACGCATTGGAAAGATGGTAAAGAATTTTAATACATCAAGGTCGATTGGAATATGCTTTTGCTAACATTGCAGATTGATATGTGGAATATATATATACACACACACACACACACACACACAAAAAAAAACAGTATTGAGAAATATTAGTAGTTAATATTGTAACTTGGTTTATTACATCTATTAGGGTACTCAACGTATATATGGAGTTCTGTGTAAACTGACTCTTTCAACACGACTAATCTGTTCAAATTGTTGGATAAACTGGTAATTATATGCTTTATATTCTCGTTTTGAATTAAAAAGAATGTGTTTCATAGGTATTATGTACCTCAAATTATTTTGTAAGTTATCGTCATGTAAGTAGGAATCGAAGAAACTAAGTTGGTTGAATTTGAAGGCTAAGATTTACATGAGGTGTGATTGATTACAATTTAGAAATGTAAAGAGTTGCTAAGTATCTGAATGGCGAATATAAGGTCATTCATCGTCTTAAGCTGGTAAAGGTTGTGCTTCTCTCTCGCTCTCTCTCTCTCTCTTGCGCGCGTGTCTGTTTGTCCTTAGTGGAAGGAGTGGCATGATTGGAATGGGTGAGTGGATTTGTGGATAGATCATTGCTTGTATTGGGGCAGATGTGTCTCGGATGCTAGGTAGCTTATACTGATTGTGATTGGTGATAGAATGTGAAGCTAAGCATTTTTGACTAACCTCCTCGTTGAAAATATACTCTGCCAACACTTCCAACATTGTTCCAGTCTCTACATATTCCCCTCGGCCATATTGCTAATTACTTTAGAGTCAATGCTAGGATCTGTATAGCCGACTTCTTTGAGGAATGTTATGCCACATCTTGTGCTGCTTACATAAGTTTTAGTTCTACATCTGAATCACATGCAGCTTCTATATAGTCTAAAAACTTAACTGATAGTCATAAGGGAAAGTCTTCGCCAAAATTTAAGCAGATTTGTGGTTTATATGTTGCCTGGTGTTAACTAACGCACTTCATAGGTCTTTCTAAGTTTGCAGGAGGAACCTTGTGCCATGCTGTAGCAGACCTTTTGCACTTTTTTGTTCCTTCTTTCTACATGCAACGCATGTGGTTAACAGCTATCCTGTAAGAACTTAATGTTTCAAGTTTACAATCTTAATTTGTTTCACTAAGTGATTTAGTTTCTTCATTTTTTGAGAAATGTTGAAATATTTCCATCAGGATTATCAATTGCATTCTTCCAACATAAGGAATATACAGAATTATCTAAAAAATTCTGTATATTCCTGTATTCTCTTTCCTAAAGAATGGAATATTCCTCTTCTAATCACCGAATGTTTGTCTTAACGAGTTCCGATAGAACTGGACAAATCCCCCTCAGAAGTTGTCCTCTGATTCGCTGAAAGAAGTTGACCCTAGTTTTTCTGGCATAAAATAGGACTGCAAGTTTTGGAACATTACTGATGTCCCCGCTGGTGGTGAAACTGATGATTCTACAAACTCTACATTCTTATGAATTTTCCTTGTGATCTCAGCACAAGCTTGATTAACCATGTCTAGGAAATCCTTAACGAAGGTAAATATTTGAAGTGGGTCTGTCCCTTTGGCCTTGGAAGAATCTCCTGCTTGGTAAAATTTCGTCGTTCTCTTCACGAGCTGCATAACCCTTGCCTGTTCTTCTCTCACCACCTTAAGCTCCTCTTCACATTCCTCTGTAAAGCCCTTCATTTCCTTGACAAAGTCACCTCTTTCATCGTTGCCACATTGTGTCAATAGCTGTCGAATCTCTCCGACCCGAATCGAAAGATTTGTACACTCGTTCATAAAAGTATCAGGATCTATAGTAGCAGCTTTCTTGACATTAGAGAATTCAGAGCTTAAGCAGCCTAAAACCGGTAAACCTCGCATTAGGTATTCCTTTTCTTGATCGTTATCTTTGTAAACTTGAGCATTACTTCCTGTGGACCCATGATTTGTGTTGATCAAACAACGTTTACCCTCAGCTCGAGCAACTTGTTCCACAACAAATTGAAGTAGAGTAGTCTTCCCGTCAGTACTTTTCACATAGGAAATTTTTCGGAGTGCATTAAGGTTGAAGCCTTGTGCATTTCCTCTGGCTGTGCCGGCATTCATGTGATTACCAGTCTTGAGAATGGCTTCAAGAAGTTTTAAGAAAATTCCTCGAGCTCTTAGTTCTTTACATCCAAATTCAAGGGTCTGCAGAGATTCCTTGAGATGCAAGATTTCCGGGTCATAATTTGACCTGAAGAGCATCGCATTGATCCGTGTAAATGCCGAGGGAACAGATTTCATGATTTGGCAGAGGAAGGATTCAGCATCAGCAAGTTTTGTTTGATCACCATTGAATTGGAGGATTTTGGCTGCCTCTTCTTGGGTTGGAGAAATCTTTGTAAGTTTCTCCAAGGTATCAGAATTGAGTCCTCTGCCCTCTAAGAGGGCATCTAGGATTTCTTTGCGAGAGATTGCAAGGGATTTAAGTACAATTGCTATGTTCTGGGACCTACGTGGATCCAGGATAAAAATTTGAGCAAGTGGGGTTGAACTGGAACTGCCTGAACTCGACAAAATCTTTATTTCTGGTGATTTATTGTTGGTGGCATTGTATCCAAATAAAGATTCAATAAGTTCCTCGTCAAATCTGAGAAGCACATAATAAATAGGTGGTCATCTATTGGATGGAGGTGATAGAAAAGGCAAAAAATTGAATTTATTGGATGTATCAAGTTTCACTTACCTAAAAGAGCCACCATTGATCTCATTCCAGACCAGTGAGTGATCAGCATTAGCTGTAACTTTATCCCAATGTAATGGCTTCATCTTCATCTGGATTTCGCCATTTCCTTTTGGGCTCTTGTCTATTGAAGTTTCTGTCCTGCTATTGTTGTTGACTTTCCCTTTTGGTGCAGTAGGGGGTTTCAGCAATGAAACTAAGCTACCTGAACGTAGCAGTGGAGGTGGGCCCCGAGAGCTTCTTTTTGCTGGAATAGGTGGTGGAGGTGGTCTTGGGAATTTCTTTATAAGAGACGGTGGTGGCGGTGGACGTGGAGGCGGCGGCGGCGGAGGTGGCAGTGGAGGCGGGGGTGGCGTTGGAGGTGGAGGTGGGGGTAGACTGGAACCTGGGTTTTTCATTTCTTCATAATTTATAGCGTTTGATGTGTCATGAAGTAATGGAACTTCTTGGATCGGTTCAAACAAATCCGGTTTATTTCCTTTACCATCCACTCTTTTCTCTTCTTCAAGGGGATTAAACCAAATCGTAGAAAAACAACACCCAAGGTGCCCACCTTCAAGTTTCTGCATATAAAGAACATCTTTGCCGTTATCATCAACAACTAATGTTCTCAAACCTCTACCATGTTGATTGAACTCCTGGTGATCCCCTGCTGCTTCTCGTCGAAAACTCGAAGCAAATTTGTTTTTTTGGCGTTCTCGAGCCATGGCATACTTGTAGACAAAATAGAATATGATAGCAGCAACAAGTGAAGTACTTGCTGCTGTGGCCGCTATGACTTTAACAACTGTTTGGTTTGACATTTTTGCTGGAGAGATCGGAATAATATCTAGAGTTCGAAGAACTATACTTACAGGTAAAATAAGTACTTCCGTGGAAGTGCGTGCTTTTTTTTTTTTTTACAGGAACCTGATTTAGGAAAAAATGGGGAAAGCTTCACAAAAAGGAAAAGAATGTCTGGCCTGAACTATTACTTCCCATGGTAAGTTGACAATTTTTGGGTCTTCTCCTTGGTGTTTATTGCGGGGTTTGGAGTTCTGGCTTTCGTTTGTTTGGATGTTAGTCGCTGACAGTTTCATACATGGTCTTTGCAATTCGTTCGAGTTGATTTAACACTTTCCGGGCTTCTTCTGTAATGACATTGATGCCCTCTTCTCTAGAAGATTTCAATTCAGAGACGTATGGATTTAATTGTAATTTAACGTACTTTATGTAGTTGATGTAGTTTGTTTATGGTTGGCCGGTTGGTTTGATGGTTTACTGTGTCATCTCCCTATTTTCCATTGGTTGCGACGGCATATTTAATACTAATTCTCATTAGTATGAAATCAATTATATATATATATATATTTTTGTCTTGTATAATATGTTGTATATGTTATTGTTTGTTAATATCTACAAGTAAAGAATTGTCATTTTTTTTATTTTCTGGGCATATTTCTTGATGTTTTTGACAACCATAAGTCCCCTTCTTCTACTCCAACGACCAACAGGGCTTTAAATTCCATGTCAACAAGGATCATGTGCGGTTGGTGTAGTACTACCAATGAAATGGTTATTGGCCAATAATTTAGTTCACAATTCTTGTATTCATTCTTTTCTTATTACAATCTTCATAAATTATATACGTATTTTATAAATCAATTGACAGACTCATCATATCGAGATTAATCAGCCTTAGATACCCAATTAATCTAGGTGATAGAGGACCTAGCGCCTAGGTGGAAATTAATTGAACTTCGGCAAAGATTTTTAGAACATTGAATTACATAAAGGAAGAATTTATTGTCAATGGTGGATTGATTCATTTTTTTTTCTATATTTTGGTATTTAAATAAAAGATTTATAGTAAGTGAACTAGCTGGATAAATTGATGAAGGTTATATATATATATATATATATGCCTTGGGTGTACTCATTTATGGGATTTATTGTGGTTAGATGGCTCCAGTTATGACCGATGATCCCACAGAGACTAAAATAACAGAGACAAACACGGAACTTTATAAAAGCTACAAAGCAGAATAGGACAATTATACACCCTCATTAATAAAATTGATGGGGATATGAATTACTATCAGAAATCGCCAAGTCTTTACTTCTGGCAAAGATCAAGCCTCACTTGAGTGGGAAACTTGGTCCGTTTGCAACCTTAGCTTTAAAATAGACGAATTTCAAACGAGTTCCGCCTGAGCTTTTTGCCTACTTGGTTCAGCTAACAGTCAAGCATCATTTGCAGGCAAAAGTAAGGCAGCTTGAAAAGTTAGCGCTGTACTGTAGGATGTCATCTAAATTGGCAGCAGGGTCGCACTACTATCAGATTTCACGAAATGATCAACAACGGCCACACTACAAAATTTCATTTCCAAGGCCTAAAATTATGTGAAAAAATAAATATATTGGCCTCTTAGGCATCTTTACCGAGCATCTTAGCTTCAGTTGCGCTCTACGGTTTCTAGACAAATTTTCCAGCGCCCTCTACTATTATCTGCTAGAAGAAAGTATCTCTCATGTTACATACATACAACCTGCAAAAAGATATTGTACAAGCTTCCCACACTAAGCACCATCCAGTCTGTCCTAATAAACTCGAATTAAATCGAACAACATTTAAGAGTTCAGAGGATATAAGCGCATCTGATCAAATATTTCTTTGCTTTTCTTTTCTTGTTTTCGTGTAATCTTTTCTTGTTTGGGTGCAATCTGATCAGATATTCCCTTTAGCTTCCCTCAGCTTTTCATTTCCACGAGCCAGAACCAAGGCTGCTTTTCATTTCCACGAGCCGGAACCCAAGGCAGGGGATGTGTATCTGCTTTATGGGTTCTTTCACCACTTAACAGGGGCAGACATTTTTGCCTTTTAGGCAGGAAAATGCTTAACATCCGTACTTGATTGTGCAAACCTTATTCCTCTAAGTAAACTTTTTGCTTTTTCCTTCTCCTGCAAGTAAAATCAAAGAAAGGAAGTTGAAGTTTAAACTAATATGTTACGACAAGCATATGCAAGTATGAAATTCGTATGCTATTTCCGTTCTACAACAAGTCTCCCATAAGTCAAAACTTTTTTGATCATTAGTAGATGATAAACTAAACATTAGTTAGTTTATGGATAAATATGGAATGAACTTATATCCTTCAATTATGATTTTTTTTTATTTTTAACAGAGACTTTTTTTGTGGAATGGAAGGAGGATATAGTTGTTGACCTTGATAGATAGAAATGCAATGCAACTTACCGGGCCAGTATAGTCGAGCAGACGGGTACAATTCTGCTTTTTACAATATTGAGCAAGAAACAGCAAAGCTTCAACCATGTTTGGCACTTCCCTTTCTTCGGCTTCCATCCTCTCCAAATCCTTTTTGTAGTACAATGCTGCCTCTTCAGAACGCCTGAACTTGCTGCAAAGCTTTGCTAGCTGGTGAAGAGCAATTGCTTCCCTGTCATTGCAGTTTGCTGCCCTTTTATGACAGTTTATTGCCTCCTCAACCATATGAAGCTGTTATGTTTCATAACATTAAGCCATGGCCATCCACAACCGAGAATCATTAGGCTGCAAGAAAACTGATTTTATGAAATAATGAAACACGTAAAATGGCATCCCCATCATTTCATATGCCTGTCCTAACCCATACCAGCCTTGATAATCGCATGAATTTATATCTACAGCTCTCTGATAGGCATCAATGGTGGCCGGAGTGTTTGTCATCTCTACATACTCGTGATCCATAAGTGTCCAAGTGGATAAATATTTCTTAGTTAATTTAAGCACTCTCCTGAAATACATAACAGATTTCTCATTCTGCCCTTTCAAACTGTAGTAGTTTCCTATTATACAGCATGATTCAGGTCTGTATTTATCTGTCATAAATACCCTGTGCGCAAGATAAAGGCAGAAACACACTTTTGCATAGAGCAAGTTCGAGTACATATCCATGCCGTCAACTCAATAAGCGTCACTTCGTATAAGTTCTTCAAATTTAACTTTCTACTTGCTCATATTCCCTCAGACTGTACCGGGCTTTAGCAATTTGGGCCTGGACGTGGTTGCTACAAGTGAAAGTTCATTGTACATAATCATATTTTGCTAAAGATTCTTGGTGCATCCGGAGTTCCAGAGTTCTTGGAACACACTTCAAAGAAACAAGTCATTCATCCAATGGTTATTGAGACTAAGACTGTTCAATGTCTCGATTGTCGTGCACAAGGACTGCAGCTCTGACCAAGCACTTCAGTTCCAAGGGTAGCTATTTACAGATTTGATGAGTACTGTACGTGCAAGATTCTTGCTGCCTTTTTCTCTGAGGACAAGCCGTACAAGTAAAGTTCAAAGGAATCGATTTTGCTTTTTGTTTCCCGTTAAGTAGACAACTCTCTCTCAAGAGAAACCAGTTCATGGTTCAAAGCATCATTTTTGCCTTGGGCCTTCAAGTTCTATCACTTCTTCTTCTTTTCTCTTTTCTCCGGCCTTTATGAAGCAAAAGAAAGAAAAGGTAGCTACAATTAGAGCTTTCTCAGATCATTTATTAGGCATCTGAGAGAATTCACAAAGAAAGAACAATCAATATATGCTTATTGCTCACTATATTACAATTTACAACTTACTTCATTACCAAAGGGAGGGGGATATATTATCAACTTATATAAGCCCGTTTAACCATACAAGTAGGAAGACAGCTTACGGGAAAAACATGCATAGTATACAAACTGTCATAAATCTACTACATCAAGGACCATCATGAAACTTCCTTTCTTCTCCAATTTATATGATGCCCTTCAAACCAAGGACAATTTTGTGCTTAATCTAAAGCACAATAACACTTACGAAGTTTAAGCTTAAAAACAAACATGAAAGGAACTAGACATATACAACCTGCTACTAAAAAGGATCCATTTTGAAGGGAATTCCCCATGTAGGGGACTTTATATGCATTTGTTATTATTCTCTCAATAACTGGATACTATGTTTTGGTATCAGAAAGTAAGTCAAAAGAAATACCGAGTAGTATTTATGACATGGCTCCATCAGACAAAAAATGTCATTGGTCAGGCCATCAAATACTGCTTAGTAACTGGTGCTTCCTTTTCTTTAAAAGTAATTTGAGCGCACAAACTTCCCATTCAGTTGATAAAAAATCCAATTGAAGAATTCAAGATTGAATTTTGGAAAATCAAGATTAGGGTTTAGGGGTACCATTTGGCAGAGTAGAGGCAGCGATCGGTTAGATGATGGATTCCAGTTTGGAGCTTAATTCTGCAACTCTCTTTTTGTACGACCCACCAATGTTTTTAAATCTAATACTCCATATATCTTGTTAAATCCCACTCCACACTGCTTCACTCTACGCGTGTTTTGCTTATAAATGTAGCTCCAATTCAAAATAAATTGTGTCCGCGCTTTTTTTAGGTTTCTTTTCAAAAGGACACCTCTTCCGCCGAACATGATTACTGAAATTATTATTATTATTATTATTATTTTTTTTTTTTTTTTATAAATGTTAAATTTTTCTGTTTGAGAAAAATATAGCTTCTGATCATTTATCTTTAAAAAAAAAAAAAAACATGTAGGTCCAAAATGACTTTTATCAGTGTTTTAAAAATTAAAAAGCGGATATATGAAATAGATGCATAATTGGGTAATGCGCAGATACAAATTACTATTATGTTTTCAATTAGTGTGTTTGATAAAATTGGATAAAAAAAAGTTCTAAATGTTTAAGTATTCTGGATTAACCGAATAAAGTAAAAGTTCTGATTGAAAATTAATCACCCAATGAAATTATTGTTTGATAATTAATCTATTTAAAACATTTGAAAGATTATATTAATTTATCATTTTAACCCTCTAAACTAGTTATACAACAAAACAAAAATGTATTTCGTATATAATATAATCTGAACACGACATAATAACTAATTAAATTTTCTTTTATTCATAAACTTTAAGTTAATATATCCTCCATCCTACAATATGTGTAACATAATTTTTGTGTGTATGACATGGATTCCAAGATGCATGTAATGTATATTATCATAGTATATATTAAAATATTTTTAATTTAATTAAAAATATAATATGTGAATATGTTAAAATATACAAATTTTTGAAAAAAAATATAATATATATTTTTGAGATATCTTAAAATCCTTGCCATAAATTTACGAAGATATGTTGAACATATTATAATTATAAGATAGATGGAGTATGTGTTAAAACTTTAACACGTATAACAAGTATATCAGAATATCAGAATATGATATTATTTGAATATTTTACATTCACGAAAAAAAAATCGAACATGTGAATATCTTAAAATATAAATACTATATTTAAGTATAATTTGATATATCTTAAAATCCATGCAATAAATAATAAAAAAAAATTGTTATACTATATATTATGGAACAGATAATATTACAACTACAAATAAAAACTTGAAAACTTATAATACTCATTCAGTCCTAATTTAAATATCTCAATATTTTGACAATGTTTGTCACGAATTTTGAAAATTATAACATACAAATATACTATTATATATACAAAAATATTTTTTAAAATATAACATATAAATATATTTTTGAAATATTTTAAATTTCGTACCACAAATACTCAAAAAACTAAGACATTTAAATAAGTACGGAAGGAGAGAGTATATAACATTTATGTACTCCACCTGTTCCATAAAAATTGCAATACTTGTCTTTTTTAGACGTTCTATAAAAATTATAATTTTTTTTTTTGGAAAGTTTAATAATATAAATTGTCTAAATTACATTTACTTTATCAAATATGACTCATTACTTCAATTATTATTCTCCTATTTAAAACTATAATATCAATACTATACCCCACCACTTTAATCACTATTCATCTTTTAAAATTATAACATCAAATAAATTTTTTAAATTCTACAAAAAATTAAAATGTTATGATATAAATAAGACAAAGAGAATAGTAGTCCAGTGTTGTTGAGAAGGATATTTTGGTAAAAAGCTCATTGAGAAATTGCTGTTACCGAAAAAACAAGGGATGACTTGCTTACCGGAAAAAACTGTTTTGTTTCAATTAATCGTGTTGGATACACCTTTAGATTTTGCATGGGTCTTATTAGGCAAAAAATATTGTTATTAAGATATCAAAAAGAATTATCAAACATCAAAAATTGCTTAAAATTTAATTTAAAATTAATCAAAGTTAAGCGATTAATTTTTACTAGAAGGGTGGTTTTTACCAAACAAAAAGACTGCCCCGAATATCCACCTGGTCGTCAACCGCAATCCGAAATGTTAGCCCAGCACAGTAGTAGACTTCCCAAAACAAGCAACCGTTTCATTCTCAAACCTTCCTCCCGCCACCTCACCTCTGCTCCACCACCGCCACAAGACCTCATCATCACTAATCTCATTCTCAAAACTGACTCAAAAACCCTACCCCAGACCCTCCAGACCCACCAGGTGGAATGGACCCCAGACCTCGTCAACAAAATTATCAAACGCCTATGGAACCACGGCCCCAAAGCCCTCCAATTCTTCAACCTCCTCGATCGCCACCACTCCTACACGCACTCCATGGCCTCTTTCGACCACGCCATCGACATTGCCGCCAGACTGCGAGACTACAAGACTCTCTGGATCCTCGTGAGCCGAATGCAAACCCGACGCCTTGGCCCAAACCCCAAAACATTCGCAATCATAACCGAGCGATTCGTAGCCGCCGGTAAGCCTGATAGAGCAGTAAAAGTCTTTTTGTCAATGCATAAACATGGTTGTTGTCAAGATTTAAACTTCTTCAACACATTTCTTGATGTGCTATGCAAGTCGAAACGAGCTGAAATGGCTTATAATTTGTTTAAGGCTCTTAGGGGTAGATTTAGGGCTGACACAATTACTTATAACATACTTGCAAATGGGTTTTGTTTGATTAAAAGAACGCCCAGGGCATTGGAAATTATGAGGGAGATGGTGGAGAGAGGTTTGAACCCTAGCCTTGCGACGTATAATATATTGCTCAAGGGATATTTTAGGGCAGGTCAGATTAAGGAGGCTTGGGAGTTTTTCTTGGAGATGAAGAGGAGGAAATGTGAGATTGATGTTGTTACTTATACTACTATCGTTCACGGATTAGGAGTGGCGGGTGAGGTTAAAAGGGCTCGCAAGGTGTTTGATGAAATGATTGGGGCAGGGGTACTTCCCTCTGTTGCAACTTACAATGCTTTTATTCAAGTTTTGTGTAAAAAAGATTGTGTAGAAAATGCTATATTGGTTTTTGAGGAGATGGGGAGGAAGGGTTATGTACCCAATTCAACAACTTACCGTGTGTTGATTAGAGGATTGTGTCATGCGGGGAGCATGGATAGGGCGATGGAGTGTTTGGATAGAATGAAAGATGATGAGTGTGAGCCGAATGTACAGACGTACAACGTTATAATTCGGTATTATTGTGATGATGGCGAAATCGAGAAGGGGTTGAAAGTGTTTGAGAGAATGGGTAGTGGGGATTGCTTGCCTAATTTGGATACGTACAATATTTTGATAAGTGCTATGTTTGTCAAGAAGAAGGCGGATGATCTATTGATGGCTGGGAAATTGTTGATCGAAATGGTTGATAGAGGATTCCTGCCCCGAAAATTTACCTTCAATAGGGTTTTGAATGGGCTCTTGTTAACTGGCAACCAAGACTTTGCAAAAGAGATCCTTAGACAGCATAGCAGATGTGGTCGCCTGCCTCGACACTTCAGATTATGAAGCCCATTGATGGTCAATTTGGTTCTTGAACCTTGTAAAATGGCTCCCATTGTTTGTACGGTTTTATATTTTCTTGTTGAAATTATCCATCTCTCTCAAGTCTCAATCAGTTGAAACATTAATGGTTTTGAGTTCATTGCCCACTCACAGATTGGATGTTGAAGTTTTTCAGTGATCGTAAAAGAATACGTTCTATCTGCAATGTCGTTCAGGGGATGTGTTCAATTATTTACATTTTTATTGCATGATAGAGCCTGGACAAATGTGTTGTTGATTTCTACGATAATTGGTTGGACAATGAGTTCAAAGACATTGTTTGGAAATTGGAATTATGCTTGTGAATGTAAACATCTTGAGAATCATGTAATTTCTAATAGTTCAAATTTATTGGTCACATCATGATACTGATGTATTGAACAATAATTAATTCAAAAAAATAATTTTAAAATATAATTGTATTAAGTATGAATGTTACAGTATTAAGTAGAATTAAAAATTTTAACAAAATGACATTATTTATAATGCAATGTGTTTTACACTGTGATGTATTCTCTTAGATACATCTAATTTTTTCTCTCTAGTATATCATGAGATATATCAAACTATTATTCAGCCGTAATGGAACAAGTTTCTAGTGAAGACTTGGAGCTTGTGCACATACACGACTATTTTAAAATTAGAGATGCGCTTTGATTTTTTAAATTAGTTTACAAAATTTTAAAATTTAAGATGGATGCAAGTTTATTTGTTTTATTATAAATAATTTGAAATGTTGTAAATTATTTGAAAAAAATATTACTAATTTCAATACTTAATTCTAATAATTTCACAATTTTACAAATTGAATAGGAAAAATCATATTGCTTTTATATTTGAAGCCGATAACTTACTTACTACTATTTGGGATCAAAGTAGACTGAATTATTCTTTGGTCAAATATCAAATAAAATCTGTTTTCTTGGATATCGCCGGTGACTTGCAATGCAATTATAGGTTTATTTGGTATAATAAGTTTATAGTTTAAACTCAACTAATAAAAATTTGAAGTTAAATTTAATTTTTTAAATATATATTTTTAATTATACTAAAATTTATAAATTTATAGTACCACAAATTAGCCAGCAAACAAAAAAGCACTACAGTATAACTAACTTATGAAAATTAAAAAGTTGGCAGTTTTAAGCAATGGGGCCCACGTGATTATGACAACATATTCCCCGTAGGCTTTATTTCAGACGTATACTTATTTCCCAGTAGGTACCCCTCCTCTGCTAACTGCGCGACAGCGCGGACAAATACGAGGGCAAATTCGATATTTAGGAGCGCGCAATTTTAGATTACGCCGGCAAAAACGAACCGAAATAAAAGTCCCGCTCGAACTAAATTCGAACTTTGAAAAAATTCCAAAGAAATCCCCCAAACCCTTAACCCCGCCAAAGTCAACAACCCCTTTCTCAACGACCATTCCCCTCTCTCTCTCTCTCTCTCTTGCATCCTTTCCCTCCTTTTCATCTCTCATTCACATATAAATACACACACATATCCTACAACTATTCTCGATCTTTGACGAAATGGCGCTACTTCCATCCGGTTCAAAAGAACCTGGACCTAGAGACTCTAACTACTGCCGCAAACAGAAATCTCTTGGTCTCTTATGCTCCAAGTACTCTCTCTCTCTCTCTCTCTCTCTCACACACACACACACACACACACACATATATATTTCTTGATTCAATCGTTTCTAAACTTTATTGATATGATGCACAGTTTCTTGAGCTTGTATGACCGAGATGGTGTGGAAACAATTGGACTTGACGATGCCTCAGCCAGATTAGGTCTAGATCCGATCTATACTTTTGATGATCTTTAAATCTGTAATTTTTTTGATTAACTTTTGTCCCTTTTGGTGTTGGTTTTTATACAACTTGTGGGGTTTGTAGGTGTTGAGCGACGCAGGATCTATGACATCGTCAATGTGTTGGAAAGCATTGGGGCAAGATCTCTGTTTCCCCCTTTCTCTTTAACACTTTCTAATTTTAGAATTTCAGGTCAAAACCTAATGTTGTTACTATTAAGCAGGTTCTTGTAAAGAAGGCCAAGAACATGTATTCTTGGAAAGGGTTCGGAGTAATCCCTAAAACTCTACAGCTGCTTAAGGTATTTTGCACATTCAATTTTCCTTATGACTTGACTTGAATGTTCAACATTACACAACTTGATTATTACCAGTACTATTTAATTTCATGCTTTTTCAATTGAATGATTGAAATTTCTGATGCTTTGGTAGCAAGAAGGTCTGAAGGAAAGTTATACTTCATTCGACGATAAAATCTCTTTAAAGGTGTGTCGACTGTTAGGGCTTGAAACCGTAAATTCCCTTTTGATAATTTTCAATTGTATGTCCTCACTTTTGAGCTATAAGCCTATAACTTATCGCAGGTTACCTTTTTTTATTTTATTTTATTTTTAATTTGTTCCGTAGGTTTCAGATGATGATAAAGATGGAAACTTTTACAGTTCCAATACTTCAAGTCAGAAAGAAACATCAAATACAAGTTCTGCTCTCAAATTTTCAAGGTCAACCAAAACTGGTAATTTTTTGTTCGTTTCTTTCTTCTTAATACTATATACTGGTAAATGCGCATTATTAGATTCACAGTACCAATCATAATGCTCTTATTGGAAAGCTCAATGTTGCTTGGAAAAGTTATCCAACTGTTACAATGAGATTTTGGCTTAGTTTTTGGTTTTTATGCATTGCAGACAATAGAAAAGAAAAATCTTTGGGGCTGTTGACTCAGAATTTTGTAAAGCTCTTCCTTTGCAATAATGTAAGAAAAAAACTACACATTTGATGTCATAGTGATTTTCCATCCACACACGCACACATAGTTTGCTAAATTATGTTATTTCTCCCTTTATAGGTGGAGGTGATCTCCCTTGATGAAGCTGCAAAGATATTGCTTGGCGATGCTCATGATCCATCAATGATGAGAAGTAATAATTACTCTTTGCTTCATTCCAAGATAAATAAAGAGATAATATTCTATTAATTAGCCAAATACTCTTTAGCTAACTTGCTCTTCTTAAGACAACTCTGCAGCTAAGGTTAGGCGGCTGTATGATATTGCAAATGTGTTGTCGTCCATGAGTTTCATTGAGAAGGTAAACCATCATTTTAAATGTTTATTGTTAGAACTTTTGCCTTTTGGAATCTTATTATGAGCTAGTGGCCAAAGCTTTATCTCAATTGTTGTGTAAGAAAATCTTTATGAATTTTGCAGACTCATCACCCAGAAACAAGGAAGCCTGCTTTCAGGTGGCTGGGAATGAGAAGAAAATCTCAATGTTCATCTGTTAATGATTTAATTCTTGAGACTAAGAAAAGGACATTTGGGACTGAGCTTACGAATACCAGTTTTAAAAGGTGCAAGGTGGTTCCATCGGTTGATGCAAGTACTGACCAGGTTATGAAAAGACAAATGCCAACACAAAAGAAACGTGAAACTCCTGAAAATGTTGTTGATGGGAGTAATTTCGAAGATGGCACAAGACAGAATGCACAGAATTACCAGTTTGGTCCATTTGCTCCTATAAATGTGCCTAAAGCCGAAGGTTCCAAAGATAATAAAGGGAAGCAGGTTTGTGATTGGGAAAATCTAGCCTCAACTTACCGTCCTCAGTACCATAACCAAGGTATTGCTTTATGTTTCATTATGCATCGGTTCAACTTATTAGAAGTATGGGTGTTGACCTCATTGTGAAGATTTTCATGATAGACATAATTCAAATTTGATAATTAATAACAAGCCTGTTCCACGCCCGCATGATCACTTTGAGAAAATCACCCTATGTTGTTTGGTAATTTGACCCCTGATCACGTCTTGACTTGGCTTGAGAGTATAAAGTATGCTCATTTAGTGGAAATTTTGTGATGATTTGTGGTGTAGATCAAGAATGTAACATATGCTCAGCTATTGTAAATTTGTGATGGTTTGTGGTGTTAATTCAAGAAATAGCATATCATGTACTCGGTGGAAATTTGTGATTAGTGATGTGTAGATTCAAAATCATGGGAAGAATAATACACACGATAAATTTTCTGGCTGTTTTTAAATAAGTTGTTCTAGTGTTTTCCCTCCAAAAATTTCAGTTATTTTAATTCCCTCAAAGGAATGCTGCGAGGCTTGGCTCATATGAATTTGCTTGGGCCGCAAAAGTTTTATATAGTTGTATTCTTTGGTCCTGAATTCGTCAGCGTTCAAGTGACGTTCTTTTTATTTCTAATTTGTTCCTGAGCCACAGCATGCATACTAATAGAAATATGGTTTTCTTGTGATGTTTCAGCGTTGAGAGATCTATTTGGTCATTATATGGAAGCATGGAAATCCTGGTACTCCGAAGTCGCTGGGAAGAATCCGATACAACTATTCTCCTAATACTTGTTGCCCTTCCTGCTATCAGCTCCTTTCAGTATTAAACAACATTCTTCCTGTTCAAATTGATGAAGAAGAGATGGCCAGAAGTTGAATGCATATGCTCTATGTATCACCAGCTTCAAATGGCTAGCAGGGTACCATAAACTGTATTGTTTTATATCATTCATCTTCCATCTTTAACCGCCATTTGCATAAGCTCTCAGGAATGCTTATTGTTTTTTTTTTTTTTAAATTGTTTTTTCTTTTTAGATCTTGATTTGATTAGTTGGACGACTAATGATTCTTGTAAGTGCCTACGCTTTCATAAGCTCAGGCTATATGTTAATTTTCATAATGCCTGCCATATGTGATATGTTCATGCCTGCAATTTGCTACCATGAAAGGAATGATCTTGGCAGAATGAAAGATTTTATTATATATCTTGTAGAATATGTTGACATACGTATGGGTAATAAACTCTTTGACATCTTGGCTTTACAGATGAAATTCCAAAACATATCGTAATACGAGTATAACAAAGAGGAGAGAGTGCTGGTGCTGGTGGCAATAGAAGCCCTTCTAGTGTTTTCTCTTATGTTTTTATAATATAATTTCTTCTTGAACACTGACATTAAGAGTCTTGTTTGGTAGAACAATGCTGTTGACTACCACAACTTCATCTTCAACTGTAACAGCCTCACCAAGGATTGTAATCCCAAGTTTCACGTTATAATCTCCTCCCCCCTGCAACCAGTTTTTCAAAATCTCTAAGAAGCTTATTACAACAAGCTAGGTTCCATTCAAAAATCTTCAGATAGTATACATAGTTACATATAAAGAAAACAAAAATAGAAACATGTCGAGATATTATAAACTCGCCTGGACACGAGACCACCTCCCTATAGAAGATTTCCACCCGACTATAGCATGAATAACAACTGCATTTTCCTATGAAACAAAAACATCGATGTCAATCTCTGGGTGAAATTATCGATATGGCACATACTAATTTGGTTATAATATATACCTTGATTTCCACATCATCAAGAACAATACAACTGATAAGCCTTACACCAGGTCCTATGCGAGCATTGGCTGAAACCGAGACATTGGGACCAATCTGTTCAGAATGTTAAGGAAGAGTCATATGACAAGGAACCAACAATGAAGTTCAAATGATAGTAAAAAAACAAAGGGAAAAAATAATAACCTTGGCAGTTGGATGAATTTTTGCCGATGGATGAACAAAAGCATCACCGATGATAGTGGCACTTTTTGTACCGTCCCCACTTGCCAAAAGATGAGGTGAGGTATATCGGAATTGGTAAAGGTACAAGGCAGAGCATTTCAACGACATACTACAATGAAATAGATAAAACAAATTTTGGCCTTAAGAAAAGAAAATGTTTAGAAAACCGCAGTGGAGGTTTAGCTTACCCAGGAGTTTTAATCTGTTCCCAGAAATCTAACGTTTCATATGTATATAACTGCTTTTTGCCTGCAAGAGGTGATAGGATATCTTGATCTAGTCTCACAAAATCTGCGGGAAGGCTCCTGTAAATGAACTTGAGTATTAGGGCGAGAAATTTACAGAATATTTCTTAATCGAATTAGAAGGGATAATATGAGATCATAATCTTGTGTCCTGGGAATTGTTAAGGTAAGAAGTTAAACATTAGTTTCAAGTTTCTAGAGATCAGGTCCCAAGTCCAAATCAGTCTCGATGGGAAGGTGATATTTTGTATATCATGATATAGACACACACACACACACACACACACACACGCATTTATTAAACTATTAAAGTGCCAAATACTAAGAGACTCAGTAGAATATTGCTGTGACTCCTGATAATCTAGAACCAACTTAGCAGGTATCACTAAAGTGGACATTTTGTTGAGATGAAATCATAAAAATAAAAATAAAATGAATGTTGAACATTGGAAAGAGATCACACCTCGTTGCTGACTGGAGGGCTTCAAAGCTGGACATACGTCTGAGATTAGCTGCATGTGGTGAAAATGAGTTCAGATTGTATTGCAGAAATTGTTTATGGAGGAGTCATTATGTTTCCCAATCCTTTGTCAAGTGATACTTATTAACTCATATAAGATTAGCAGGGAAGTGGGCGCCCTTAGATTTGCTCTCATGTCTGCATTTGGTGTCATTCAAGACCCAAAAGAAAATTAAGTCTTCCAAATTATGAAGAATATTTGTATCACGAAAAAACAATATTAAGTCAGATTAATCAGATGTCCAGGTCAAAGAAGATGAATCAAGTATCTAATCCAAATATCATGCTAAAAGAGAACTCCATTAATGGCTATTTATAGAATATCATGTACAGAGATGGCATATGGCAGATTTTTCAAGTTCAAGGAAGCTTTTGAAATATATGTCGACTGTGTTACAATAAACTGTGCCCTATAGAAATGTCTAGTTTACGACTGTGTAATTTGATCAATTGAGTTCCAGATGACTGACCTCTGTCTTTTCTCTGCAAAGAAACACCTTGAATAGATGTAAATATCTCTGGTGTAAATACATAAACGCCACAATTTATTCGATCACTAACCTGCAATTCAGTGAATGTTAGATGAGTGAACACACAAGTAAAGACAAGTGATTTAAGGGTTTCGTTATGAAATACCAAATGATAAAAATAGTTCAAATCTGTGGTCTTGTACGTACAAAAGTTTCGGGCTTCTCTGTATAGTGCAACAGTTCATTGGTAGTAGGATCAGCCACCAGTTCCCCAAACTGATTGGCTGACTCGGGGGAAACCTACACAGAGAAAGTGAACTAAAGCCTAAATTGAGGAACAACTATATCTAGAAGGCAAGAAAAAACTCAGCCAGAAATATGTATAAGAGGCGGCCTCCCCAAAAGCTTACCAACCTTGATTACTAGGATCGTTCCAATCCCACCATATCTTATATGAGCCTCTGAAAAATGTTAAAAGGCAATAGGCTCAACTGAAAACTTTTGAAACCAATTTTTATGCTCAAGTAAAATTTTCCTTGTGGCAATTACATAGAATCCACTAGAATAATACTACATTATAAAGTGAGGAATTAAAGAGAGCAGGTTTCAAGAAAGAAGTTACCAAGCATCTCAGGCAGTGGAAAACTGCAGCAAACATCACAATTCAGCAAGAAGATATGTGACTGCCGTTGAAATTTAAGAAACCATGGTAAAGTTAGTTGCCATTCAGTGATCCACTACGATAAGTTAAAACGATGACATTTTCATTCATATAGAACAATAATTAGCATGTGATGTTTCAGAATGAATACGTAAAGATTATAACCGGGTTGTCTTCCATGAGTAGATCTCTGAAGTTATAAAGTCCACCAGCCGAACCATGTGGCTTGTCCTCTCTCAAGTATCTAACAACATCATGAACAAGAAGGTAAACACAAAGATCAAAATTGGACAATATCTAAGGATACTAGAACTAACATGGCAAAGGTGTACTGGTAATTAAAAAAGAGGAAGAAGTTACCTGACTGGCACTTTGAGCTCATTTGAAATCGAGGACACGTATAGGGCAAATTCGCGCTCTTCATAGAAACCAACAAGATAGATCTGTGCCAGGTTTGGTATCTATAACATAAATGGATATACAGAAGTTATCATAGAGTAAAATGCACAATAATGTAAAACATTTCCAAACCTAAGAAACAAGTGACCTAAAAATCTCAACTACTACAGTCCCAACAGAAGCAGCCAGAAATTAGAAAGATGGATACTTTCAATTTGAGCATTGTTATGATAAAATCAAACAGAAGTATATATACATACCCTTTTACAAGCAGAGATTGGATGGTGAACCATTGGCTGTCCTGCCAATGGAAACAGTGGCTTTGCAATGTTCAGTGACAATGGTCGGAATCTAGTACCTGAAACGCGAACTCTAACTTATTCCGACGAAGCTATACAAAAGGGTACAAGGGAAAACGAGTGATATCATCTTGGCATTCGAAAAAATCGAATTTACTCGACAAAAAATAGAATAATTCTGAAAATTGAGAACAAGTCGAACAAGAATAAAGAAAAGTTGTCATTAATTATTCCTCCCCACCACGAATTGCGCACGAAAAATGTCATTAGAACATCAAATATACTTGAAGAAAAGGAGAAAAGACTATATATAAAATTTATATATATTACCTTTAGTTGGGCCACCCACCATGATCACAGCAACAACGGTTTCCTCTGAGCTCCCCATCTCTCATCAAAAGTTCAAAACCAAAAGCCCAGATCTCTAAGAATGACCGACAATATTCTGAAATGATATGTTTTAACAGCTCCAAATCTGATAATCAAGGGAACCCAAATTGGCTTATAATAATTGAATTATGTGATGGCTCGTAGGATAGTGGAAATGACTTTTTAAATTATACGAAAGAGATAAAAGACTACTGCAGAATCAGAGAAATGAATGGTACGGTCAACAGAACAGTTTCTCTGCATGTGCACATAGATAATATTTATATATAGAGATAGAGAGACAGAGAGGGACAGCGTAGAGAGAATGGATTTTGTAATTTATTATTATTTTTTGTTTAATTCATAGTGTCATAATTTTTTAAATTATATTTAATATAAAATTTAATATATTTTAAAAATATATTTATATGTTTTATTTTTTAATAAATTTAATATATATAAAAAACAAAATACTCCCTCCGTCCATAAAAGGACGACTAAAATGGATAAAGTACGCAAATTAAGGAAACTGATTTTTTAAGAGAGAGTATATTTTTTTGACAAAATTATCCTTACAAATATATTTTATAATGATAAAGAGAGAAAAAGAGAGTTTTGATGTGACATAAAGTGAGGGTAAGAAAATAATTACAAAGTAAAAGTGGTAGATTAAGTCATTCTTTTGAAAAAAAAAATGATACCTTGGCTCATTCTTTTGTGGACAGAGGGAGTATATAAATAATTTTTTTAAATATTTTAAAATTTAGTGCAGAAAGAGAACATATTCAGCAAGCGTCGGTGATCGGAGAGAGAGAAGGAGACGGCCACCTAATTTGAGGTAAGTACGCAATATTGCGCAAAGAGAGTGAAGCTTCTTGCTGTGTCTGCTTCCACATCATATCTTTGTACGATGTCATCCTAGTAGGGCTCCTCGTGTCCTCCCTATATTGGACCCACCCTTCAATCAGTGTGCTGGTGGAAAGTTCCAAAGACGTACCCTTAACCGAAATTGCACCATACGTTTTATATTAAGTATTTTTTTTTTTCAAAAAAATGAGATTTGATTTATTATTTTATCTCATAAAATGATAATTTAAATTTTATTTTTTTTTGACGGAAGGAGTATAATAATTTAAATTTTTATAAAATTTAAATTATATATTTAATTATAAATAAATTATTTAAATTATTTTTAATAATATTATAATTTAAATAATAAAATAATAATTAAAGTGGTGATGGTATAATATAAATATTATAATTTTAAACAATAAAATAGTGATTAAAGTAGTAAGCTATAATATTAGAGTAATAAATAAAATAATGAGTCATATTTAATAAAATGATAATAATTTAAATAATTTACACTATTAATTTTTTTTTAAATTATAATTATATTAAAACATCTAAAAAAATAAATGTTATATTTATTCTGTGACGGATGGAGTACTTAGGTGGTGTTTGGTTGAATCTATCGTAATAGAGCTCGTAATGTAATACTCATTTCGTGTCATAATTATTATAATATATTTTAATATTTTAATAATATAAATTTTAAAAAATATACTTAAATAATACTTTATTTATTTTAAAATAATTATCTTTTGTAATTTTTTAAAAGAATATAATGTTAATTTTTTTTATATTATCCTTAATCTCTCTCATCTTTCTAATGAAGTTTAATTCATTTAAATTATTTATGTTTCTCCTCATTCTTGTTCATAATTTTCAATAAAGAGATAGAAATGGAGTTATACATTAATATTTATTGTTGGTCTTAATTTGTGTGTATTAAAACAAAACAACTACTCATTCCATTCTATATTAATAATTGTTTTAGCTTACACATATTAAAACTAACAATAAATATTAGTGTTCAATTCTATTTTTATAATTTATTGAAAATTATGAACAAGAGAGAGAAAGAAATTAGAGAATTAAAACACCTTGGAAAGATGAAAGAAATTAAGGGTAATATAAAAAAATATATATTATGTTCTTTTAGAAAACTATAAATGACAATTATTTTAAAACAAATTTCACCTTCTAAAAAAACTATTATTTTAAAATTGAGGGAGTATTAATTTGGAATTGAATGAGTATCTTTTTATAATATGTAAAGTATACCTAAAAATTAATACATAAGTATTAAAGAGAAAATTTAATTAAAAATAAAATATTTCTATAAACATTTATATTATGTAGCTTAAAATTAATGTCACATTATCGAAAAAAAAGGTTACAAAAATGTTGGGATAGTGGAGTACTAATAAGTTATTATAATTTATTTTTTATTTTTTATTTGATATTAATATAATAATCTTATTATATTACATATCAAATTTTATTTGGTTCATTAAATATGTAAATGTAATATAATGAATACTTTAATTTAATTAAATTTTATTTGATTCATTAACTATGTAAATATAATATAATGAATAATTTAATTTTAAGTTAATATGTAACATCAAGGTTGAGGATGTAATGAAAAAATTATATACAATATAATGAAAATTACATTTGTAATGTCTTATTTCATAATTTAAGTAAATCAAATAATAAAAATATCTCATTAATATAATAATTTAATGGGTCAGATAATTACATCAAAAAAGGAAAGAGAAAACTCTATTTAAATTAATAAGAGAAACTCTTAGCATTACGTGCAAAAAATTCGAATCTAAAACTTTTTACAAGTGAAATAAACTCGATCTAATGCATTGTTTGAAGCTGATTATAATTTATTTTTAAAAAATAATATTTTAAAGGTGTTTTTTTTTAGTTAATTTTAAAAAATATATATATATTGAGTATAACATTATTTTTAACTTACTTGAAAAAATTAGTCTATAAATTATTTTCTTACAACTTATAATTTATTTTAATTAACAAATAAATTTAAAATTATTTAAAATAAATTATGCCAAAGAGACTTCCTCCATTCGTCTCCCAAGGGTCCTCTAAAGAACATGCATACATATGGACAATATAATTAATTTTAAATGTACATTAAATATGAATAATATATTTGAAAAATTTTAAAAATTAAAAAAAAAAGAGGAAATAGAATTTATTTTAATGGCCTACAGTTTTCCTTGCACTTGCTCTGGGAATACACCCTAACGATGGCCTGCATTTCTACTAAAGATGTAATCTTTGAATTTGAGCTCAGTTCTTTACTTTTACTATTCAAATAAAGTATAAGATCAAATATATTTAACTATAAATACTAGTAGAATATTCGGTTTCAAGAGAACGAGAGATCAAGTACACATAAAACTCAAGATAAAGAGAGATCAAGTACACATAAAATTCAAGATAAAGACGATAAAAGTAATTTTGTATTTCTTTAATTTGCTTCTAGTGCGGTCTCTGAGTAGTTAAAATTTGACTCGAGCTCGTTAAAAAAAAAAATTCATTTGATTTAAGAAGTTAAACTCAAACTCAACTCGTTCAAAGTTCAGCTAGATAACAGTAAATATTTTCAGATTTTTCATAAAAAACTCGAGCTGAGCTCGTTAAAAACTCAATA
>JAUMHB010050542.1:0-16559 GCA_032359685.1 Pittosporum tobira
TAACTGATTGTTAGACCATTACTGTTGAATGCGAAATTACCTTTTAGCTTATAAGGACATGCAATATTGCACGCAGCAGCCCTGATTAGAATCCAGCCAACTGTATATCATAAATACTCCCAAATTCAACTTGTCCATGGGTCTGAACCTGATGTTTTCCATCTGCACATTTTTGGTTATGCCGTATATGTTCCTATACCACCTCCATAGCATTTCAAAATGGGACCTCAAAGGAGACTAGGTATTTATGTGGGAGATGAGTCTCCATCTATAATAAAGTACTTGGAGCCCCGAATGGGTGACTTGTTTATTGCCCAGTTTTTCGATTGTATCTTTGATGAGGCACATTTTCCAGCATTAGAGGGAGAAAGTCTGAAGCTTGAAGAATGCCAAGAAATTTCCTGAAAGGAAAACCAAATGAATTATCTTGATCCACGTACATGCATGATTGAACTTGAAGTCCAAAAGATTATTAATGTGCAAATTTTAGCAAGTAAATTGCCAGATGCATTTAGTGATCACAAAAGATTGACTAAGTGCCATATTCTAGCAGAAAACACATCACCCAGGGTGGAGATCCCCAAAGGACAAAATATGTTTGTGCCTAGTCAACGCCAAAAGCGTGGACGACCCACAAGAGCTAAAGATGTAAATTAACGGAAAAGAAAAATGTAGTCACTCAATGCGCCTCCTCAAGAGGTTAATCCTGAAGAAAGCAAACCCAATAAAATAAGTGCAACTGCCCAACACAACAATCTCAGGAATACAGAATGATCAAATCCTATTATTATGGAAAACGACGAGGATTTGGTTGATTTTAATGTAGAAGTTGCAATAAATTATGTTGATACGGGAACAAAACATGATAAAATTACAACTATCATCGACGACTCTTTTGTCTTCTCAGTAGCTCTTGCTATCTCAAGAGATAATATGGATTCAGAACCTAAAACCATTCATGAATTCCAGAAGTGTTCATAATGTCATGAATGAAAGAAGACAATTAAGGCAGAACTAGACTCGCTTAATACATGTAGTATTTTTGGACCTGCTGTCTGAACACCCATTAATGTTATCCTTGTCTGATATAAGTGGGCCTTTGTAAGAAAACATAATGAAAAGAATAAGGTGGTAAGGTACAAAGCCAGGCTAGTTACCCAAGGGTTTTCGCAAAGACCCGACATTAATTACGATGTTACTTACTATCCCGTAGTTTATGGTATTAAATTTTGTTACTTGATCAGTATGACAATAAGTATAAATCTTGATATGCAGTTAATGGACATCATGACTGCATATTTATATGAGTCACTTGAAGTTGACATTTATATGAAAGTCCCTGAAATATTTCCAATTCGGATATAGGAGAAGATGAAAAATGCAACATGTACAGTATTAAGCTGCAAAGGTCATTGTATGGTCTTAAGCAGTCCAGTCATATGTGGTACAATCGATTGAAAGATTACCTCCTGAAGCAAGGTTATGTGAACAACGAGGTTTGTCCTTGTGTGTTCATTAAAAAGTCATCTAATGGTTTTGTGATTATATCAGTATATGTAAATGACCTGAATATAGCAGGAACTTCAAAAGAGGTTGAAGAAGCTCGTTCTTGCCTTAAAAATGAATTTGAAATGAAAGACTTGGGTCAAAACTAAGTATTGTTTCGGTCTATAGATCGAGCATTTTTCAAAACGAATTTTATTGCACCAATCTAGTTATATAAATAGGATTTTGGAAAAATTTTACATAGATAAATCTCACCCCCTTAATACACTAATGGTGGTTCGCTCACTTAAAGTGAACAAAGATCCTTTTAGACCTAAAGAAGCTAACAAGGAAGGATTAGGAGTCGAAACTCCTTATTTTAGTGCCATTGGAGCACTGTTATATCTTGCAAATTGCTCCAGGCCTTATATTGTATTTGCAGTGAATGTTTTAGCTAGACACAGTGCTACTCTAACTCGAAGACATTGGAATGGCATTAAGCATATACTTTGTTACCTTCAAGGTACTATTGATCTTGGCTTATTTTAACCAAGAAATGGAGATTTTACATTGGTGGAATATTCCAATGCTGGCTATGTGTCTGACCCACATAATACCAAATCACATACTGGTTATGTGTTCCTTAGCGGAAGCACGACAGTTTCATGGAGGTCTGCAAAGCAAACTTTAGTTGCTACCTCATCAAATCATTCTGAGATTATCCCATTGTACAAAACTACTCCAGAATCTGTGTGGTTAAGGTCCTTGAAACAATACATCCAAAGTTCATGTGGTTTACCCTCAAATAGTAATACTCCCACTATACTTTTTGAGGATAATGCGTTTTGCATTGCACAAATAAGTGATGAATTTGTCAAAAGTGACAAGATTAAACATATTTTACCAAAGTTATTTTATCCACATGAACTCCAGGGGAAAGGTGAAATTGATATCCATAAAATTTGTTCTAGTGACAATCTTGCGGATTTGTTCACAAAATACATATCTACTTCTATATTTGAAAAACTTGTATACCGAATAGGTATGCGTAGACTTGAAAAATTACTTTCATCAGGGGAAGCGAATTAATTAATTAACCATCCCTGAAGGATGAAGCCTAGAAGGTTTACTACTATATTATTTTTCTTGGCCAAAGGTCTTTCAACAAGACGGCTTGTGCAATACTTTGTAACATATGTCGTATACTCTTTTTTCCTTAGCTGGTTTTTTTCCACTGGATTTTTCTAACAAGGTTTTTAACAAAGCGTGGACATAGTGCAATAATGTCCAAGGGGGAGTGTTGTAAATTAATTAAATGTGAACATTACTTAATATGGAGAGATTAATAAAGCTAGTAAGATGAAAAATCTTACATGGGAGATAAATGTATAATTACTTTGAATACTTATCATTCATGTATATAATTAATGAAAAGATGATGTTCATTGTAAATCTCATCCACCGCCATCTATATAAAAGAGATAGTGTATTATTGATGGATATTAAAAAAAATTGCTAGCTTATTCTTCTTATTCTTATCCCCTTATTCTCTTTATATTTATTTCATATCATATTTGCTCGAGTTGATTTCTAATTTGGGCTTCTGCGCAGAGGCACAGAAGCCCAATTAATATATTGAGGACTCTACGTGAAGCTAAGCCCACTAGAGGACCATGCTAGGCTTGGGATCACTATATAACCTTTTTAAGCCCAATACATGAATGCGTGGTGCAAGTCTTATTCATGCACATTGTCAATTGTGAAATCTAATCCATTTTCCCGTCGCAAAAATTGTATATACACCGTCCGGTTCAAGATTAGATATAATTTTTAGTTATATTATATTAAATTATTAAATTCAAATAATAATATATATTTTTTAAAAATTTTAAAATTTGTACATAATTGCATTTTATAAATAGTTTACAACATTAATTTTTAAATTAATTAAAGTAAAGTAAAATAAAATAACTTTGAATTTAAATTTTAATATTTTACGAATTTATTACATTATAAATAATCCATATCTTTAATTTTATAAGAGAATGAGTATATTTATGTAAAAGACTGATTAAATTACACTTTGAAAGACTAAATTAGTCCGCAAGAAATATTGAAAGGTACAAGAGACGAAAAGAATAAACCCAAGAGCATGTTCTGGGTTCCCGTTCATTTCCCTCATAGCGTGCTTGTTGGGTCCTTGATTTCCAGAAGATAACATCGATAGATCAATTAATTGTATGATAGTTGCATTATTTAAAACTTCATATTAACATTTTTAGGGTTAGAATTTTCATACACCAAAAGAGATAGTAAGGAGGGGAATTTCGTCGTTTGGGAACATCAACATAAAAATTATCGTACTTAAATTCATGGTCATTCGTATGTTACAATATTATGGAATGTAATTAAATTTGATTGAGCTTATGTTTTCACAAAGTAGCTTAAAAAGGAGTATGATTTTATTTTATTATGTTAAATTTGTATTTAGTGCATGTTTGGATTAGTGGTTTTTGGGGTTTTTCAGGTTTTTGAGTATGAAATTAATACATTGTCAAAACATATTCGCGGTAAATCAAAAATTGTTGTTGAAGCATACAACTTAAAATCAATTGGTGATAAGTGAAGAAACATCTTAAGTATATAAATTTGATCTTAGATACTCGATATGATACATTTATTTCCACAACCGTAGTCCAAAAATAACTTTTAAATAATTATTTAAACCAAAACACATCGTACTTAAAACTAGACAGTGTGGCTCCATATATTAAAAGTTACCATATTTATCTTAGTTAACATAAAATCTTACTAATATCAAAAGATAAATTCTTACATGATGTGTGAATACTTGTCCTTATGGACGTATATTGTGTGTAAATTAAAATAATTAAAATCAATAGTAAAATACTCATATTATTCATATTAACATATCAATCTTAGAATAAATATGTTTTAACAGAAATACAAGCAAACGAACCCACGGTTATAGTTTTAAAGTCCTTATAGTGGTCATCTTAAAGGACAAGTGTTTACATGAATTATTCATTTTCGTGTTAAATGGTTAAGACATTTAGAACATGGGTAGACTTTAAAACTTCAAATCTCATGAAGAAGTCAAACTGTCTTATTTTTGGAAGTAAAAACTAACCCTTATGTATACAACTTTTAGTTCTTACTGGGTAAATAATTCAAACAGAACTCTCTTATTTTGGATGAAAAGCCCACTTTATGTTGGTAAAGTCTAATACATATTCCTTGTCTCATTATTAAAAACGTCAAATCAATAATTATGTTAGATGAGATGAGATCTGATCAACCGACAAAAATTAAATCCCATTATTAAGATGAAACATTTTGGTTAATGCGAATAGTTGTTTTAGAAATTCTAGACTTGTTTGGTATCTTTAGAAGTTGACTAAAGTTTTTTTTTTTTTTTTTTTTGGAGTGAAAAGTTGACTAAAAGTTAGTTTTTCTTTTGTAAGTTTACCCAAAAAAAAAAGAAGGCGACTTTCAAAAAATTCTGATTTGGGCTTGGGCGCATTTATTGTATTAAGGATCTACGTAAAGGTAAGCCCAATGGAGGACCAGACTAGGCTTGGGCTCACTAGATAATCGTTCTAAGCCCAATACAGGAACCATGGATATGGAATATCAAGCTACAAGAGATGCAATTTTTATACATTTTCAATTGTGAAATCTAGTCCTTTTTCCCATTGCAAAAATGTTTTGCACTCCCTGGATTTTAGTATTAAATATAGTTCTTAATTCTACCACACTAAGTTTGGGAATTATAAATTTTAAAGAACAATACAGGATAGGTCCAGCCAATGGACAAATTAATAGGAAATGCTATTTGCTAAATTTATATTATTTTTTTTTAAATTTCAAAATTTGTATAATAATACTATTTTATAAGTAATTTACAATATTAACTTTGAAAATAATTAAAATCGGTATTCTAAAAATCAGTAGACAAATCGTGGATTAATTAGAACCAGGTAGAGATTTTGAAAATAAAAATAAAATAAAATAAATCTACTTCAAATTGAATTATTGTATTTCATATATTTAGTACACTAACGTTGCGTTTGGTTTTCTACTCTTTTTGGATTATGAATAAAATAAATTTTATATTAAAAAAGAATGGTAATGGAATGAAATGAAATGTTTAATTTAACACTAAAATTTAAGTTAACCCACCATTTTTAAGATGAATAAACATTATGTAAGAACTTAATATTTTTAATATTTTATAAAATTTAATTATTTAAAAAAGTATGGTGTTGGTAGAGATAAAATAAACTATAGGACCCGAAGTGCAAATATTTTCGATATAAAATGTCAGCGTTGACTTTAGAGAATATTTGTTCCAGAACGATGCGTCGTATAGCTGACAAAATTTTAGTGGATCCCACAACAAAGTATTTGTGGATCCTATAACAGAAAACGTGTGGACCCCATAAAAAACTTGTCGGACAATTATTAAATCACCATAAGTCTCAAATAGTCAATATTTACTGACTGGTCACTTTCTACTGTACTATTACCATGACAATCATTGCAGTAGTAATATGAGTAATAGTTTTTATACCTTTTGTTGATAAATATTTGCTGTGATCAGTACCTAT
The DNA here is from genome assembly GCA_032359685.1 of Pittosporum tobira. Classification (NCBI taxonomy): domain Eukaryota; kingdom Viridiplantae; phylum Streptophyta; class Magnoliopsida; order Apiales; family Pittosporaceae; genus Pittosporum; species Pittosporum tobira. The sequence goes on from JAUMHB010050542.1 coordinate 6,117, forward strand.
AGTATTAAATATTTTCAATAAATAAGTAAATAATTGTAGTGCCAATCATATTTAGTGTATGACACTGAATGTATGAAGGTAAATGTGTTATAATATTGTTGTCAGATAAGAATTGATTTAAAGAGCTGGTAGAAGAATTATTAGTTTTAATGTAAATGATAGTTATGATTGGTTAGATGAATTATTGGAAGGAAAATTTGAAAAATATTATATTAGTGGGGCACAAATTATAAATAATGAGTGACTAATTTCCGGATATGTAGATTAATTAATTAATACTTATCGTAGTAATACTTATCTTAGTAAATGTAAAAATTTTGATAAAAGATGAGGGGATGAAAATTGTTATAAAATTAAATTCATTTAGATATAAAGATATGTATCTGAATCATGTAGAATAAAAATCATATGAGATAGAGTGTAAGAGATGCTTGGTATAGAAAGATTCTCCGAGAAGAATTAAAATTTTTGGGAGAAGATTTGAAGCTTGCATAAAGTATGAAATAAAGTTTTGGCATTTTATTATTATTTTTCATAAAATATGAAATAACGTTTTGGATTTATTTTCCATAAAGTATGAAATGAGGTTTTGGTTTTATTATTATTTTTCATAAAGTATGAGATGAAATTTTGCTATTTTATGATAATGTTACATAAAGTATGAGATGAAGTTTTGATACTTTATGATTATTTTGTATAAAGTAAAAAGGTTGATATAAAGGTATTTTGAAGTTTAGAATAAAGTATGAAAATGAGTTTTGGAGTATTAATATTATTGGAGGCAAAAATTAGTGCTTGATGGATGAGATGAAGAAATTTTGGAAAAAGATAAAATTGTAGACATAAAAGTATTTTGGATTTGTGAGGTGAATTATTTTTGCGAAATTTTCTTGGGAAAACTTGACAAAATTTTTAGTATAAATAGATGGTTTGAGAAAAAAAAAAATTTCACACCTTACTCTATTCTCTTCATGTTATATTGAGTGTTTCCTTGATATTACAAAATTTTGTGAGTATTTCTAGAGTGTTATAAAAATTATTTTTTACAACAGAATACAAGTGGTAGTGTAAGAAACTTTCAGGTCAACTACTCGTAAGAAGTCATAATTTTACGGAATACGCGTTAAGGTAAAGAGTACCATCTTTTTGCTTCCACTTGAAGGAATATCATTTGACCTTTACGTTATGTTATCATTTCCTCTTGAATGAAATATTTGAACATAAATATTTTATTCAGATTTGAAACTCTTGAAATTGAATATTATATTTGACTTTGAAAATATGTTGACAATTTGGACATATGTTGACAATTTGATTGTTGAACAATTGTTACTACTCTTTGAGTAATAATAATTTATAAATTCATTGATTATTTTTTTTGTTGATAATTGGCTACTTTTGTTACAGATGTTGAAAGTCGCATATTAATTATTAAGTGATCATAAGGTTTCGAATTTAGATTTACTTGTGCGTGTTTTAGCCTGAGTGGTAAGGGCATCAATATATTATATTATTGGTTTATGTGAAAAAATTACTAAATTATGATTATCATTGGTTGGGGGTAAAGACGTATGATTTTGGTAGCATTTACATATGTGGTAAAGTCACGTATACTGGCATGTCTAGTAAAGATTACTAAATTATGAAGTCTTTGGTCAGGGGCAAAGACGTATGATATTTGTGGTGTTTACTTATGTGGTAAATTCACGTATGCTAGCATTTCCAGTAAAGATTACTAAATTATGAAAGTTTTTGATCGGGTGCAAAGACGTATGATATTAATGACGTTTACGTGTGGTAAAGTCACACTTGCTGGCATAACCAGTAATGATATCTTGATGACGGTTTAAAGATTAAAAAATTTAGACATTTATAACTTTTTTATTTTTGTACTTATCTTTTTTGTGCATTAACAATTGATAGTTTTTCATATGTGTATGTTCTTATTTACTGACTTATAAAACTAAGGATAATTTTCTTGTTTCAGTTATCATTAGTCATGATATTTCTTATTGGGTTATTAGAGCTTACTTATTTGTCTCATAGTCCTTTAAGATGAAAATAATTGATAGCGGGAATATTAAGGGTTGAACTAGAGGTCCAGTTAGTACGACTGTATAGGTGTTTAGCTGCGTACCTCTCTAGTGATTGATAAATTGTGAAGAGTGTCATGTATAATATTTATAGCGTGATATGATGTGTTTTATTATAAAATTATGTATTTTATAATAAAGTCATGTGCGTTTTTATGTAAGTTATTCCATTGTAAATAAATTGACAACTTAAGTCAAATTGTGGATACCTAGATATAGGGGTATCACACATTCACTATCCATTTCAATTTTATTTTTTTTTAAAATTAAAATTTAGTTGTTAACAATACATTTCATTCATACAAAAAGAAAATTTTCAATATCAAATGTCAATCTATTCATTTTTCTTAAGAAATAAAAATTCAAACACCACGTAAAAGTCATTAGTGTTTTTAATTTAAAAACTAGTGTACTATATTTTTGTGAAAGAGTAATTAAATTACATTTAAAAGTCTAAATTAGACCATAAGAAAGATCGAAAGCCACAAGAGATGGAAGAGAATAAACCCAAAAGCATGTTCTTGGGTCCCGTTCTTTATGATTTCAACTCTTCTTTTTCTCTTCTCATCAACATCCTCATTAGTGATGTTTGTTCACTTCTGATAGCGTACGTTTTGGGTTCTTCATTTCTATGGACAAATAGCGGTCTCAATTTTCTTATGTACAAGTGAATGACTTCACACATAATATTGATCCAAAAAAAATTAATTATGTGATAGTTACATTATTTAGATTTTTATATAGACGTTAGGGTTACGTTTCAATTTTCTTTATGTACATACATATAAATAATTTTAACATAACATTGACTAATCGAATTTTCGATACACACACCAAAAGAGATACTGATTGAAGGGGATTTCATCGTTCAGAAAAATCAAAGTAAAAATTGTCGAACTTAAGATACATGGTCGTTTGTATGTTATACAATATTGTACTATATTTATCAAATGTAATTTAATTTTGATTAAAGTTATTTTTTTCGCAAGGTAGCTTTAAAATGAGTATGATTTTATTTTATTATGTTAAATTTGTATTTAGTTGGTAGTCATAAAGTTCTTGTAGTGGCAGTCTCGAGGGACAAAGGTTACATGAATTATTCATTCTCGTGTTAAATCGTTATTTGGACTTAAAACTTCAAATCTCGTGAAGAAGTCAAACTGAGTTCTTATTTTTGGACCAAAAGAGTAACCTTTATGTGTCATACGACTTTTAGCTTATTCCGTGTAAATAATTCAAACACAACTCTCTCATTCTGGATGAAACCACACTTTATGTAGGTAAAGTTTAATACTCCCTCCATTTTATTTTAATTGTCGTTCCATCTCTCAGCACACAAATTAAGGAGAAGTCTTGATAACTTAATTTTGTAATTAATCTAATTTGCTCCTGATTAGTCTCCTACTCTATTTATGATTCCATCTCCACATTTGCTAACACATGCACGTCTTATATTAAATGAGTACTACTCCCTTTTAGCTCACGCATGACACTATTCCTACGCCATATTTAACAGTTTCGTTGGAAGGTGAAAAAAAAGATCGAAAAAAATATTTTTACTCTCCTTAAAAAACTCAAAACGACAGTTAATTTGAAAAAAAATACACTCTAAAATGACTATTAAAATAGAATGGAAGGAGTGCACATGAATAAAAATGTCAAGCATAAATCAATAAAAATTCAAATAGGACTTTCTTATTTTACGTGAAAAATGAACATCATATTAAGCGAGAAAATTTAAGTAATTTTACTACTATTTTCTTTTCATACCAAAAATAATGTATCCCCCACATTAGTGATTATGCATATAGAACTATAAATAGAACCGAGTGTTTGAACTAAATTCAGGTTTATTCAACAAAAAATTCAATTCGAATTCGCTTCAAAATATTAACAAGTAGAATATGAATATATCTTAAGATTTGTTTGATTATTCAGACCTTATTAAATTATTTTTTTAATACTCAGTATAACTCGTATGATATTTTTGAACTACTCAAACTCGATTCGTATTCGCACTCGGCTCGATTGTTAAATAGATCTTAAATAAATTTTTTTTTTTACCCTCAAAAACTTATATTAATAAAATCTGAACAAATTAATATATTTTTTCGTTTCCTTTCAACTCTTTACACCTTTATATACACGAACTTGAATTTTTTTTTTTTTTTCTGAAATTTAAAGATTAAATACAACATACAATATAATCTAAGAAGTATAATAATGTTGATATTGCAAGAACTCATTATTTCAAAAAAGTGTAGGTGGAGTTAGACAATTGAGAGAGAATCTAAAACCTAAATGAAAATTATTCGGACTTGGAACGGGTCTAATCGTTCTAAGCAAAACTCAATTGTTCAATTAAAATCGACAACAGAATACTGACTAACATCTTAATTAGTGAAACCTGCACTAGAATTTATTAGCACTAGCAGACTTTCCGTGGGCGTCGATTTTGGGACAAAAGGAGTACTGTGCTACTATGTGCGACACGATTCCTTAGTCATAGGTTACGCGCAGTCGGTCAAACGATCATATGTAATTAGGGACAAAGGGCGGAAAACAAAGCATGTTGGGTGAAATTTGGAGGAGATAACAGTTATCGTTTGATAGCAGCGTTGAAAGATTATGATACTCAAACGTAATAAAATATTATATTTGGTAGATTGTAATATATTAAATTTAAATTCAAAAAATTAAATTTTTAGGTTAAATCTAACTTTAACAAAAATTTAAAATCGAATTTAAACTGCAAATTACAATTTAAAAATCTGTACCAAACGAGTTCATAATGTATTTGGGACAAGACCGTGTTGCTTTAAGAACAAGTCACGTGGGAGTATTATGGACATGCACGTGATTTGTTTGTTAGAAAATGCATGAAACGAATTTCAGCAAAAATAAAACGTTTTTTGACCCCAAGCAAGCTATTATGATACTCGTGTTCTCCAAATGATAATCTCTCTCTAAGCAATCAAGGTCTTCTAGTTGCTTATATAATTATTAAGCAAAAATAAGTATTTCCCTTTTATTTTATTTAATTTTCGGAGATGAAAATGCGAAGCACTATTCTCTCTTTTATAATTAGAGATGTCTAGCTTATTTTTTTTTAAATTAATATATGTGAAATTATAAAATTCAAAGTCAATATTGTTTTATTTAATTTTAGTACAAATAATAATTATTATTTTAAATTAACCAAAAAAATAATATTAATTCTTATATTTATTAATTTCAGCACTTCAGCAAAATTATAATAATTTGAATGAATGAAGTATTTTCTTTCCCCCAAAGTTTTGTCGTTATTTTCTTTTTATACCTTTAATATTTGTAAATAGAAATTGTGAAGCAAATTGTGTTGTAGTAAAATGTAAAAGGTAGATTCATAAAATCCAAAAAGAAATTCTCTTTTTTCAAATAAACATTTTCATTTTTCATATAAATGAATCTTCCAAGGACTTTTCCAAGGGAAAATATTCATATATGTGCCCATCTCATTCTATTTAAGGTACAGAAGATAGTCTTTGATGTAATAGTGACTATAATTCCTGTTTCGATCTTTTCCATTACCTAATGTGAAAGAAAATGAACATATGACTCTTCTCATGTCGAATTATACTTTAGGAGAAGAGTCATACTACATATGCCAATAAAATTAAATTATTAATTTTCCAAATTAAACGATTGTCACAATAGCACGTGTGTAAATAATGAGTAATTAAGACATTTTTTTTTATCGTCATACGAATTATTTTCTTGTACTGCATAATATAATAAACTTAAGTGAATTAGAATTAAAAGTCAAAATGAGTCTTATATTTTTGGGTATTTAACTGCAGATTTACAAAGTAGCATTATTCTAAATCCATGTTTTCTTTTGATAGATGGTCAAAGTTGATAATTAAATTAGGTGACCAAATCGACAAATAGGTAATGAGAATAGACATGCATGGAACAATGACATTTATCTTACCTATAATTAAAGTAGCATAACATGGAGGGAAACGACCCGTCAACTTCATTTCCTTCTACATCAAATACATTCAACTAAAACCCAACCATCCTTATCTTTGAGTCTTTGACCCTTGTTCATACCATATAACGCTATATCTCTAAGCATAAATGATGCATATGTCCAGCTAACATGAAACCGGTTACCCACAAATAACGAAATGACATTTGTGTTTAGTCAGTTACATGCTAACTTGACATGTATAGAGTTACACATTCCTAAAATAATACATTAAATTCAATCAACTTATGGATCTCTACTATATTTCTCTTTCTGATTAGGTTGGAGTAGGAAAAATGTATCAGAATTGATCATCTTTTCCCTTTTTTTCTCGTTATCGTTCATTGATCATGCCCAGAGATCATTGTCCCACAGTGATCCAGGATAATTGTCATCATATACGTTGAAGCTTGTTGTGGAATTGTTGAAAGATTGGTCGGGAGAAGATTGAGGCGATCGTGCCATTTCCATGCGAATTAAGGCCATAAGATTGGCTTGCTGGCAATGCATAGTGACTACCTCAGCCTGTGCCTTTGCTAGTTGCGCTTGAAGCTCGTCTATTTGTTTTTGAAGCAGACAAATCGCCCCGGCACATCCGTAAACTGGGTCTCTCAGCCTTGCGTTAGCCTCGTATACCATGCTACTCACTGCGTCGGCCCTTTGGGACTCGGGCAATTCCTGATAATTAAATTAATTCAAATTTCACGTAATTGATAAATAATTTTAATACGCTCTATAATATATTAACTTTGTAATAATAATAATTGTTGAGTCAATCGTCATGCTTCTTCGGACAGACGGAGCATTACTCTTAATAAGCTAAGCAAAGATTTTTGAATGGAATCCGAGGGAATCAAAATGTCGTAGGTTTCTAAAAAATAGATCTATTATTATTATTATTATTATTGATTATTGTCATTAATCATGATTTAACTACTCCCATATACATATATTGCATGGTGTACATGCAACTTGACTAGCTGCCAATCCATAAGTGGAAGTCCAGACCAGTAGGCCCAATCGGACCACTACATGTCTATATGTGAACCTAAATGCCATACTACTATTTATCAATTCTCTAATTTTCAAAATTAAAAGGTAACTTTATACTACAAAATTAATTGCGTATTTATTCACACGTTAACACTAGAAATTAAGGGAATTTTCCCATTTGTTCAAACTCTAATCCCTTCACTCCCAAATCAACTTTGACATTGTTACTATTTTTTTAATGTGAAATGCAAAATGTGTCTAAATTAATTGGTACCTGCAAGAACTTGATGATGTTGCTAGCACCGAAAACGCGATGAGCCGTGGTGAATTTGAGTGGATCATTGGGAGGGAAGTAAGGTGCCAAAACACATTTATCGGCGCATCGCCGCCGTAAAATCTTACAAGCTGCACAAGGGCTAACAACAATGGATGGAGGAGGAAGAAGAAATGAAGGTGAAGAAGAAGAAGAGAGCGGAGATGATGATGAAGTAGTACTTTTTGCTGCTATTGTAGTACCACTGCACTCCATATTTCAACAAAATAATAAAATATCTTTATTTTTATTTTATAGAGAGAGGACAGAGAATTTAGAGTGTGGATCGAGTATCGGTGCTAAGGAATTCAACATGATGAAAGTATATATAGCGTAAGTGAAGCCGGGGAGATGATGTCATTGAAATGACAACATGACGTCAACATCGACTTCTACCATATTGGAAAAATAAGAAATTTATTTCGTTGTTTTGGTTTTTTATTCGGTCCGTTAGGTTTGCGACACTGCCCTTTTTGGCTGTATATGTGAAAATTAACTCCGCAAGTTTGAAACTTCTGTATTCTAGATTGAAAAATGTCATACATACAAAAGTCATTAAAGGAAGGTTGAGAGTGGAAGAAAGTATGTCTTTACATAAAAAAAGAATGTTTACTGAATTTCTTCCCCTAATTTTGGAAGGTCCCATTTCATATTTAGTTTCTTTTATCAACTATTACCATTTTGAAATGTCGCAATTACACATATTTTTTTTCCCTGATTTTGTTTACTTTCAATTCAATGTCAAACTTGAGGGCTAAAAAAAAAAAAAAATTGAAAATAATTATACTCTTAAGTGTATATTTGACAAACTTAATATGCATTAGGATACAATATGTTATACTCCGTATAAAAGTACAAAAATAATAATAATAAATAAAAAGAGATCACAATATGATACGCTACATGATATCATGTAAGGTGATAAGATCAATATTTTTAAATAAAATATTATTATTTTATAAAAAATATGTAATCAAATATTATTTTATTAAAAATGTTAACTTTCACGATATGCTCTAGTTCCGGGTGTCGTCCTGTGGTCTTCTATCGTTAGAAGAAATAGTATTCGTCTCAAACATCTGCAACATTTTTCTGCGAAATACAATACAATGTATTTAATTTTTTTCTCGTAAAAGAAGAAAATCAACTATTAACTTTTAGTAGCAGGATTTATTTACTCAAATGGTGTAGTAAAAAGGGAGACAAGTGAAGTATTCCCACTTTTCTAACCACCAATTCCCTACGTGGCAACAATCCGGACATTTGGACCAGGAGTCTCGCCATGGGTGGGGTTTAGGTGGGTGGGGAGCTGGTCAGCCTGTTTGGCCCATGGATTAGGGAAAAAAAACACACTTAAAAACAACTGTTTCTTCTTAATTATTGGTAAAACTTTTCTCTTCACGACGTTTCAACTCTCGTTGGAGCATTCGTCATCCTATGTCAAATCCCTCCATGACATATAAATTAAAATAATATATGCAACGAATTGTTTAAAAAAAAAAAAAATTCAAACAAAAATCGTTTATGCAAATAATTATAGAATGAGACCACTGTATGTATATTGTATTGTAATTTGTAATATTATACAATTAATATTTTTAAATAAAAAGATATCGTTTTGATAAAAATATGTAACAAAATGATACAATGGAGTAGATATACTTTTTTTTTTTTTTCCTTACAAAATTGTTGACATTTTTTTAGTATTAAGGTACCTCCATTTTCCACAAAGTTTAAATCAATTTTAACTTTAAGAGATATCACTAATTAACTTTAATATAAAAATGCGAGTGATTATGATATGAGTATTATTATGGTCTCCAGTTATCCACGAATATGATCCTAACAAGAATATCACTTTGCCACATTTGTGAAATGAATTCTAACTAAGCAGGGTATTAGTGCACTAAATTGGACTACTAAGGGCTTGTTTGGTAGCTTTTTTTTAAATTGTTGTTTGCAGTTTAAATTTAATTTTAATTTTTTATTAAAGTTAAATTTAAGCTGCAAACTCAGTTTTTTAACTTAAATTTAATCTATCACAATCTATAAAATATGACATTTTATTGCGTTTGGGTTTCATAAGCTCCCAACGCTACTACCAAACGTGCACTAAATAGGAAAGACTAATGCCCCAAAAAAATATGAGTAATATTATATACACTAATACATATATTAACAAAGTGCACATAAAATGATGTGTCAAATTATTATTGGTGAATATTTGATTATATTTGGCATAGACCTATCACTGTAATCAATTATAAGTTATCATGTCAATTTGTGCACAAATATTAATATACATATTAACGCATAATAGTATTGAAAAAATAAATACACACCGTTACGAGTTTCATGTTTGGACACACTCAAAGAGATAATTATTTTAAAATTAGAATAATGGTGATACATTATAATATATCATGCATGATTTTTATTTTTAACAAGATAACATCACATTTTGTATAAAATGACATAATTTTGTTTAAAATAGTATTGTACCTATTGTGATATCGATCTTTTAAATCTTTTTAAAGTAGATGGTGACTTTAGTTACAATTTTCGCCACGCTTACAATTAAATCCATTGTATATTATTAGCTCTCACATAAACTCGAACCTTAAACTTCTAAAAATAAAAAAAATTCAAAAACCATAATGCTAATATCTAATTGGCCAATGTTTTGAATTTGATTCTAAGGACTTGGGAGTAAAACACTTGCAACTTTCCCACCTCATGGAAAAACCGCCAAACTTTTAAACTTTATGGTGGAAGTCGTTAGACTTGGTATTGTTTTTCAATATCAATCTCCATCGAAGCCCAATTTTCTTAATTTATATTTCTTGCGGTCTTGTACGTGTGGACTTAGTTAACGAAATTTTGCACTTGTTTTTATCTGTTTACAGTTTATTTGATTAGACACCAGTCAATTATCACAGTGATAACTAAATCTCAACACACTTATAATAATATTATAAGATTTTTTTAATTAATATATACACACACTTTAATTAATAATTGCGCACTATATA
>JAUMHB010050553.1:0-16557 GCA_032359685.1 Pittosporum tobira
TTCCTGACCTGTCTTATCTTGGGAGGCAATTCGCTGTGAACCTTGTGCAGTATATAAGGGGTGAATATTGTCTTAAGGAAAGAGTGAGCATCACTCGATTCAGGTGGATATTATTTTATCAGAATTTATTGTGCTATTAATTAAAGCGGGGTTACAACGAATGTTCCAACATACGATCCATCACCTCGGCTATATTACGGGCTCTCATGTGATACCCTAGAGCTCCACTGCAACCAAATCCCCGGTTGGATATCTTGTAATAGTGCAATACCACACTTTTTTCTTGATGATCACCATCTTCCACCAACATTGTCATGGAATTTGCAAAAACACGCGCACACGCTCTAATACAGAAAAATTAAGAAATGTTAATTTGCAGAAACACACACACTCTCTGGAACAAAGCGGTATGTAGTTAGTATATATAGCGATTTTTCTTATGTCCTCTCGTGCTGACAGTGGATAAAGTCCTAGCCAGCTATAAGTTTAGTAAGTTGTGGATATTAGGATAAAAATAAAGATAAGAGATATGATCATATAAGTAGGGAAGGGAGTGAGAGTGAAAGTGTGACAAGTGGAAGGTAAAGTACAACTTGCGGAGAGAAAATTTCTGCCAACTTGTGGTGGTAAAATCTTTCGGACAGGACACACAAATGTACGGAAGCCCCAAGATTCGGTGATAAATTTCTTAATCGTTTTATTTTTCTATAATATAATGAGAAAATTTTATCCACTATCATACTAAATAACATTAATAAAAAAAGAAAATAAATCTTTTTATTGATAAGGGTAAATCGGTAATTAACTAACAAATTTAGAATACAGCAAAGTCACCTGATTTTACTTACTTAAACAGTCTGTTGGAGCAAAAAGTATATTGAAGTGTCTCTGTTCACAATGAGGAATTGTGGCTTCAGGTTCTCGATATATATTAGCTTTTCAAGTTTTCTTTGATCCTTTTCTCTTGTGATTGGGTGTTAAATGGGTTAAGCTATCCGAATTTATCGAATTTAAACTCAACTCGTTAAGGCGAACACATTTTTTTAATCAAGTTTTTAATGAGTTAAGTTCTAAATTTGTCTTGAATAATTTAAAATATGTAATTGTTATCAAACCCTTTAACTAGTCAAGTTTTAAATGAGTCAAATTAAAGTTTGTTAAATTAAATGAACTTTTATTGAACTCGAATAAAACTTTCAACGAGCTAAATTTTAACTTTAAGCAACGTGTCGACTTATTTAACACCCTAACATAGTGTATATGCCTCTTCTAAATTAGGTTTTGAGCTTTTTGCAGGTTCTAGTACAAACGTATCACACATTCTTGGTTCATAAATAATATCTTTGACTCTGTATATTAACATAATATGATACCCTTTCTTTTGGCCAACTGTAAAATCTTCTTTAACTTAATTTGGAATTGGAGCCATATTTGCAATTCCGTAGAGTTGAAATTTAGTTCGAATATGCACTGTAATACCAATTTCAAGACTTGGAATTGAATTGCGTACCAGACATAATCTTCAGAAAGTTTCTTCTATGCAGTTTTCAAAACTCATAGATACAGTGCAAGTTACACAGTTAAGGTTACCCCTATGTCGAATTTGAAATTTTACTAACTATGAAGGAGCTAGGCGGCAGCATGATACGCCTGATCTGCCACTTGTTCCGAATGATCAATATCTGCATGAAACTCAATCAGATGTAGCAGGCCACAGAACTTGATTATATTCGCACTAAAAATAATATCGGGTTACATCTTCGTTTCCTCTGTAATTATTAGTAAGAGACCAAAATGTCGCTAAATTACTCCATTCCATTATGCCTAGTTGCATAAATGGAGCACGAATAATGCATTTTATAATTTCTCTGGCACAAAAGCTATATATACAACAAGGCATATGTATGTATATTATTAGATCAAGTTTTTATTACTGAACTAAGGTTTTTTGAACTCTTAATCATCCCGTATCCTATTTCCTATCTAGCTAATTACAGGACAAACACAGCCTAAAATCTGAAAATTCTAACACAGGAGAGGCTCCTCGACAACATACTCACTCTCTGAGGCGATAGAAAAATTTTCCTTCCCTTTAGCCCATAGCACGAAATAGAGGCCCGTGAACATGAGGAACATACCAGTAAGGCTGAAAACATCAACACAACAAGTTACAAGATTTTCTACATTTAGGTTGGATTTTATACTATCTCCATTTTTACAAAAAAAAGTCGCATTTAAAAATATTACAAATATTAAAGATATATTTTATGACATTTTTATTCCTAAATATAATGATTGGCTGATTGCTTAGCTAGTAAAGGTTGCATGATAGTGAATTTGTGATTAAACTTGAAAACATCGTGTTATTTTTATAATGTTATTGTTTGAAATGGGATTTTGTTTAGAACAATTATTTGCTTTTTTACAAATGTAACTTTTTTTTATAGAATAGTAAGTAAGTATTGAAAAGTTGGCTTTGCGAGTTCGCTACTTCAAGTAACGGAACACGAATTTATTGGGAGATTAGTTTATGAAAGTACCTTCCAAGAGTAACAGAGTCTCCTAAAGTAGCAGAGAGGATAACGGAGATGACAGCACTTATGGGACTAAACATGGATACCAGCACCGGCCCTCTTTTCTTCATCGCCCACGCATTGAAGCTCACAGCTGCTCCACTAATTGTGCCTGCCTGTTGCAGCCAAAATTATTTCCAAAATATTTATAACAAAAAAAAATTCTAAAATAGAAAAAAAAAAAAAAAAAAAAAGGTGCAGGTTTTACCAGCAGAGAATAGCCGATAAAGTCTCCGACACTCAACACGGGCAATCCAGCGATCAATTGATGCTTTTGGATCAATTGTACAAGTAAAGTTAATATCACTCCTATAATAGATGTTATTGCACAGAATGATATTGGTGCCGGAAAATCACTCAATGTTGTAGCCTAAAAAAAAAAAATCAAACTTATAAGAAAACAAAAAAAAAAATCCCTTTTAAAACAATGAAAGAAGTATAAAAATGATAAAATCCCACTTGTTATATACCTGCAATACGATCATACTTGACAAAATAAATACGGCTGCCATGAGATACATGCAACCAACGATTTTGTCTTTGTCAAGGAAACTATAATTGGCAGGTGAAGGTGGAAAAATGCCTTCTTTATCCAAGTTTATGTGGGTTGTGCTCTGTGCAATGCTCATTGCAATCGCGCCAATGACGCACAACAATGTACCAACAATTTTGACTCTGCTGTATGTACAACTTAACTTCACTTTCTCTAACCTGTGTTGAATACGATATGTTATTGCTTCAAGATAATATTCGCAAGTTTATAGATTAAACCTGAACTTATTCGAAAGTATGTTCAGTTAAACTGCCTTTTATTTTTCAGGAAACTTTGTGGATATCTCAAGAGGTGGAACTGGAAATTGCGTACCCAAAAGCCCAAGCGATAATGAAGATGAGGCCAGGAGCAAGGTTTGGCATAGCTGTTGCCATTGCTGGGGAAGTAAGCTTAATCCCTTTTAGCAACAAAGACTGAAATAATGTTACACTGGACAACAACCAAGAACAAATAGAAGTTACTGGTCTTGTACGTAGATGTTTGGTCTATGCTGAAACTTCATAGGCAATCGCATTCTGAGTTTCTTCCATTGTGATTATGTAAAAGTATAATGTTGACTTAATCTGTAAAATTTGTAATTTTTAATGTCAACTAGGGCTGAAAGATATAGACTTGACCAGTTGAACACCTCATTTTTTTGAACAATCAGGAAGTAAACACCTTAGGACTCGGATGATTTTGCGTTTCAATTTTGGGCCTATAATATGTTTCTTTTACTGAATCTGCAAAATCCGTAAATTAAAAGGAAAATTAAGCAAAAGATTTAGGTTCGTTTTAAAATAAAGTAAAATTGTAGAAGGGCAAAGCCGTACCAATTAAAATTTGCACTCATCATATTAAAAATCTATCATGAGCTTGATTTTTGTTAGGGAGGTGCTATTCCCATACTTGGGGTCCGTAAATATCACATGCGAGACTAATAATTGTATGTCCCTAGTGGAAATAATAGTTCCCTTTATTAACATATAAATTTTGAATTCTTCATGTTAGTGATCTATCATTAGCCTGATATTATTTAATGTGATGAAAAAATAAAGAAAGAGTTTAAAAGTAACTCACCCTCCAAATGAAATCAAAACCAGTTGGAACATCAACTTTGAACTGAATTTATTGGGCCATTTAGCCCTGCAAAAACATGAAGTATACAATCAAACCTTGAAATCTCTCTAATCAAATGAATGTGGTAGAGAAGCATATAATCAAAATACCTTTCGAAAAGAAAAGCCAGAGGAAAGAGGATGATGAAGGTGGCAAAGGAAGAGATGATGATGAGGGTCGAGGATTGAAACCCTAAAGACATGAGAAAACTCAGAACAATGTTGTTTCCGGCGTAAACAAACTGCATAGCAATTAATCCCCCTATTATTGCAATTTCTTCAACAGCTTGTCTTTTCCTCATCATTGATTCCGATAAATAATTCCAATTTAATTAATTTCTCCTACAACCCAAGAAAGAGAGGCTCTTTGCCACCTCTCTTTAATTTCTTAACCTCCTTTCCTCTCTCTCTCTCTCTCTCTATATATATATATGTGTGTGTGCGCGCGCGCGCCCGCATAGATATTTATATGTATGCTAATAATTATGTATATGCACCCTTGTTTCCTCCATGCATGTATATATATCAAAAATGGATCTGGTTTTTTGGCTTAAATGGCTTTTTTTTCTCCTTGATCTTTGTGATTTCTTCTGCTATCTCCAAACGGGTAATTTGAAACTTCAGGCGGAGTCGCCTCTGCTTTATGCAACGTGTGTCTCAGCTAACATTCAATCCGGTGGCATTCAATACCGTGGGCCGGTGGCTAATGTTACACCTTCTTTCTACCAGTCTTCGTTACCTACAAATATGGGTGGTGCTTTCTTGAAAAGAAAACATTAACGAATATAAGACTTACTTATTACGCATTACTAATTACTTACCTAAATTATTAGTTAGTAAATATATTTTCACACAAGGTTAAAAGGATTATGACTCTTCATTAAAATGGAAATGTTATTATCTCTAAATACAAGTATATTACAGAAAGTATCAAAATCCAATTATTAAATATGAAGTCACGATATCATTCTTTTTTTGTTATAGTATGTTGAAGATATAATGTAATATATCTACTTTTTTTTCCCGGTAAATATTATGCAAAATTTAATATTAACACATGCAATGTCATACTTTCTGGATCAAGAGCGTGACTCTTGAAATAATCTCATACTTCTACGGAACAAACCTCAGCACGGATAAGGATGAGCAGTTCAAATTTTCAAGCATTTAAAGTCGAATTACATGGGGGATTTTGAGCCACAACGGTCGTTTGGGGATCACTTTTGACTGACGAGTACCCAAAATGTGGGTAGGTAAATAAAGCAAAAATGTCGTTTGAACATCAACTGCAGTTTAATCTTTGCAAATCAGTACTTTGAATCAATGAAAGACTTATGACAAACTAGTTAGTCGAAACCCCATCTGAACCCATGCCCTTCAACAAGTTCCTAATGATCATCACACATCATATCGTGTTCCTTGATTTCCATATAAATTCATGGCTAGTAAGCCAAACTCTGCAGATCAAATTAAGAGAGTAAACTCCAAATACAAAAACATTCATTCTAGCTCTTCCAATTAGAGTTAGGGGACATTAAGCTGCAAAAAGATGACCGAAAGAACAGGCTATGGATACTTTCTCTCGGTGAAAATGTGAATCAGTAAATTCCCAAAGACTAAAACATAAATTATAATAGCTGAGACAGGCATTTCTTCAACTAATACGAATTTATTTAAGAAGCAATAAACCAAACTTGTTTCGCTGCCATGGGAAAGACGAAGCTGTTTAATGAGGTCAAATATTAGCTGGGACAAATTACAAAATCTTGCCTCTCTCCATTCACATGATGGCATGGTGATGGTCCACGACATAATCACCTTGGAACAGAAAGACCCAGCTCTAATTCAACAAACAAAAAATGAAACTCGTATCAGAGACCATTACGATTACATTTCACCCTAATATATAAAGAGATAAAGCAAGAATGCTCTTTAGGATTTTGTTAAGCTATTTCAACAAAATTCACTTGCAGAGTCATCGTCATCTAATAAAAAATAATGTGAATATAATAGCATCCCCTATTTCAACTAATTTTGCTTCCTTTTTTTTTTTCATTTGGTACATAAATAATTTTGCTTCCAACAGATGATAAAATTGGCTAAACATAGGTTCATTTAATTGTCTATCTTGTAAGTATGAAAAGTCGGCATAATTAAGATTATCTGCTGGAGCAAAGATGATGTGTCCACCTTAGAACAGCACACATGTATCACGTTCCATCAATTTCATCTGGGAAAAGGAGAAATCTTGTTACCATGGTATTCTTATTGAAATATACATAACTCGGAGTGAAACACTCTGAAAAACCAAGATAGATGTTAATTTTTAGGCTCCTCATATCATCTATTCTTATGCAGCCTCAATACCTAGACCTGATTGCATAGTTGCATAGGACACTAAAGAACTTATTACCTAGTGGTAGAAATAGTTGTGGAAGATAAATCACTTCATTCAAGACAGCACATCTAAAGAAGCATGTCATGCAAAATCCCTTTATTTCTTACAAAAACAATAACTCAGGAGTCATACATTTACAAGCTGTGCTTGCTTCATAGTCGCACACAATAACAATTGAGTTGGAGAATTTATGGAAACACGATTTGACCTAATCTATCAATATCTAAACCTAAACCTTTCTAAGACTGTTATAAAGAATTCATACTTCTGAATGACGAACTCATGAATCACGATTGGCAGGTCTTGTAAAATCCCAGCACATTGCTTTCAAGCTTTGGGAAACTCATGTGCCTGCAGGAATTAAATTTCCAGTCAGATACCTGATCAGCGCACTTTCCCCAGATCAGTACCCAATTTGTTTACTAGGGGGGCCTATGAAAGAGTGTGGATAATAAAAACACCCATGAAATGACTAAAATATGCATCCTTAAGTCAAGGTGTTTCTCAGAAATATCAATGATTTTAGAGCACTCATCTTTAAAAAGGTGTGTCAAATGGTAGGAGATCAAGATGATAAGTTCAAATAGAATAATTGGTTAAAGTTCGATTACTGCCGACCTATAAAGTGATAAGTGCAAGCTGGCTTGTATGATCCTACACTTCATTCCTCTCCACATTCAATTGTATACACTATACACCCACAAACACACACAAACAAATTCCATAACCTATTCTAGTTCCTATTAAAGTTGTCATTTTAGAAAAAACAATAAATTTTTGGTACATTCCAAATGTAAAGCATGTCACATAAAATAGGACAAATGGTATTGGTTTATTCTAATTAGTGGAAATGGATCTGATCCGAAGTCCCCTGATACATGTGCCTGTCTAAAATATATAATCAGTTTAAGCAGTATTCAAGAATCCCATTTCAATCACGTCATAACGGAATCACAGCTAAAGTTCTGTGGACAACACAGCTATGGATATAATCTATCACGGCTAAAGTTCTAATCAATGCTCAAGCTTAGGTTATGCATGTAATCTATAAATATCTATTAAAAAAGTTCGACTTTATGTATTATATAAACAACAAACAATAGGGTAGTAAGTTACACTCTTTCATTTTTGCGATTATGAATTCTCAACTCTGGTTATTCATCCGACAGTTTATTTTCAAGTAATGAAATTCAAAACTACTTCCAATACATTCCAATATTTGAATTATGTTATCGAAATTTTTATAAGTCGTAATTTATTCTAACTTGATTACCAGTTGCTTGAAATTTCAAGTTGAATAATAAAGATATTGGCAAAACTCTTCGAGTAAAAAGGTAGGTGCGTTATATAAAATATCCTGAAGGATCATCATTTTAAACAAAATGATGACATTTTGCCCTTTTGTTCAAAAAATGTAACAAAACGATGCCGTTTTGCCATTTTCTTTATAAAAAAAATTGTAACAAACGAAGTCATTAAATGCTGATCCTTGGCCTCAAAAACTTATTGATTCTTTAACACAGACTAGACAAGTCATCGATAAGATTAAGGTAAACAAACTCGGCAAAAACAACTCACATTTAAATAAGAGAGAAAATATATTAGAGGCTGGGAGAGGTACGGCAGAGTGTACCCTGTGAAAGAGCTCTGCAACTCCTTGAAGCTGGGCTCAGGCATGACGTCATCCTCGCTGCCGCCACTGCACTGTGTAAAGGCAGCAACGACTGCACTCCTCCAAGCTCCGATGGAGATCTACACACATAAAATCAGTTCTTGACTTCGAATTTCACTTTTTGAGTCAATTTACGAAAGCCTGGTATTCAAAATGACAAAATCAATACAGATACATACCTGGAGACAGAGAATCGGCGAAGTGGCGATGACGTGGATTTGGTTGGCATGGAGAAATGCGAGAACGACGGAGTCGAAGATCTGTCTTTGAGAGCTGTTTGAGTAGTCGATTTAACGGCTGATTTGACGGACGTTATTGAAGCTCTGGTAATGATTCGGTTCCACTTTGAAGCCATTGTCATAGAAATGAGAGGACGGAGAGATCTGTGAGTTCTTAGCTAACGGCGTATTATTGGATTGACCAAGGTTTAGGGTTTTAGCTGTATAAAGCGCAATACGCACCCTACAATTTATTTATCCATTTTTCTCTGTTTTTCTTTTTCTTTTTGTAAAGCCTATATTTCTAAAAGATCTCATCATTTTGATTAATTTTCAACTAAATCATAAGCGATTTTTTAACATTTAAGTTAATTAGATATTTAAAATTAATTAATTCTACTTATATTAAATTAATATTTGTTAAGATCAAATCTAAACCCCGTTTTTAATTGAGTACACGTTAGCTGTAGCGAGTTCAGCTGAAACACGGACAATACGAGAGGTTTGTTCTCTTGTTCCCAATGTTTAAGTTAGCGAGAATCAAGATGATGATATGGAGTGGGAGAGGGAAGAGATTACTGAAGTATTTTTGCGAAGTTTAGAGTGAGTGTACTGTTCCGGTGAGTTGCATAGTATATGCTTTATTATGTGTTTGGAGCGGAGGAGTAATGGTAAGAATAGAGTATTTCGAACTTCTCTCTCATCTGCGCAAGTGAGGTGGTCTTTGTAGTTTTTTTGTCTTGACCCGCAGCCCGATAAAGTAGACATGACGCGCCAGCTGTGAGTTGACAGCAAGTATAATGCGCCCCCTTTGAGTTGACATGACTAAAGGGTTAAGCGACTGATTTGACACTGTTTGGAAACTTGCTTTATGGCTTTCGGCCACTGACCTGGATCGAGCAGGGCGGGGCCTGGTCGATGGAGCTGAGTGGGTCTGTTACTTGCGTAAGCCCGGGCCGAAGACGCACAATTTGGGAGCTCCTGACGGCGGTGGTCCGGGCGGACTGATGAGGGTACGAAACCCCTTGGGGTCCGATTGACCGAGCTTTGTACTATCTGGAAGCTGAATGTCGGGGCCGATCATTCTTTGAGCAAGGCAGGTTGCCGAGCCTTAAGGATGGTTAATCAGATAATCTGCTTTTCGGGCGAGGCGGGTGCCAAGCTTTGAGGATGGTCGATCGGATGCCATGTTACCATGCGAAAGTTGAGCTGCTTCTGAGCGAGGCGGGTTGTCAAGCATTGATGGTGGCCAATCGGATGATACGTTACCGTGCGAACGTTGAACTGCCACGTGGAATGTCATGTTGCACTAATTATGGTCAGGGTGAAAACCCTAACCCCTAGCCCTAATTTATGATGATCTCCATTAATATCCAACTATAACCGTTTAGACACTAAATCATCTTTCTACTGTCTAAATATATTTACCAATTTTTAGAACACTAATATTTCTCTACCTAAAATTCCTTACTTCTTTTCTAAAGATTGGTTTTATTCGTTTAATTAATTTCATTTGTATTGTTCTTTCCCAACTAAAAATTTAACAATTTTATGTAATTATAAATGACCTTTTTTATGTTCAGTGTTATCTACACTATCTATTTTGCTAATATATTTTATTTTTTATAATAAAATTTTATAATTATTTTTCATATAAAATTATTTAGTCATAAAAGTTGAGTGTATTAAAAAGTTTGTTAATATATTTTATTTTTATAATAAAATTATATGATTATTTTTCATATAAAGTTACTTAGTTATATTCTCAAAATAATGAGTAATAATTTTAATATGACAAAAAGTGTATTAAAGAGTTGGGAAGTATAAATAACACCATCTTCATCTTTCTTGATACTCCAAAATCCCTATATTAGGCTAAATTGGTTGTTTTTCTATTTTAAATTAATCACCAAAAAAATCAACAACCTTTTGATTTTTTAATCATTATCTTTTAACTATTTTATTTAAAAAAATTAATTTATTTTAATTAATAAAAAATGAAATGAAAAATACATAAAAGATCTAATATACTTAAAATATGTTAAAGTGACATTTTATTTGTATAATGATTAAATGTAATTAAGTTAAATTCTTACATGTGGCAAATTTCCAACGTTTGTTTGGCAATTCTTCTCATAGTGGGCCATTTAGGCCTATTTGTGATCATTCATAGGCCCATTAGATTTTGACGTGCAATGTGTTCTCCCCTGGACCCCTACCGTGATTGGAGCCTGAATCTTTTGGGTCTTAGGTGAGGGTTGTCATATGGGATCGATCATAAATGATTTCATGAAATCACAAATTTCGAAATAAAGAAAAAATTACTTTTTAGTCAATATAATCGTGTGTTGTATTAGTTTTTTAATTTCATAAAATTAAGGGAATATTAATTAATAAACTCATTATAATAAATACATATAGCATGTCGTCACTTGAGTTTTACTCGCGAATTCTAAATGCTCACGAGATGTACATAAAATTAATATTTGCTCCATCCGAAAAAGAACGGATATGACACATTAATTCGTATTACAAAGTGATGAATCAGAATTTATTCTTGTGTTGTGTTTGATTTTTATTATTTGCGAAAAAATAATGAAATAAAATTTTACATTAAAATTTTACAAAGTGATGAATCAGATTTTTTTTTTTTTTTTTTTTTTTTTTAAAAAAGAGAACCAAACGAGTATTTGGGCTCATTGCAGTATGACCACGGTCCGTTACAGTATTTATATGTTCTATGCCCTGTTATCTGGGTTCTGGAGTTTCAACCATGTAAAACTAGTGGCCTACATACAAAGGTTTGAAAGGTTTTCTAACTAGTCCAAAATTATACTATTAGTGTGCTGTATGGCTCATTATTGTAATACTAGTAATACAGTAATACTCGAGGGAATTTCCCAAAAAATACATGTTTTAGCATCTATTTTTTCAGAGAATTTTTAATATTCATGGTTTTATTGATTAAAATTAAATAAATTCAGAAAATTATAAAGACTAAGGATTTTCCAATCTGATTGGGCCCTTCATTCATATATTTTATGAATTGCCACTGTAGCGTCATAAAATTATAGGGAAAAAAAAAAAAAAACTAATTAATTTTCATTTGCATGTCATTCTCCGGAAAACAACAAGAAAATTCTTTCCAAAAGGAATAAATTCCAAAATTCAACTATATGAAAGAATCAATCTTTTACTTCCGACTGTAAATCTTTTATATTCTAAAACTAAAACATAAACAAGTGTGTGATGAGTATTGGAAATTACCGAGAGGACAAAAGAACTCTCACAAGCACAAGGTCAATATCAACATTACCGTCCCCAAATAAGTGACCCACTTGGAAACTCTCCTTTCCAACCCTATGGTCCAACTTGAAGAAATATCAGACTCCAACAAAGAACTGTACTTGAAATTCGGGTTTGACCCGTACAAAGCCTGGATCCCCTCCACGTCATCAAGCTTGAGGTCCACTTTCTTCGTCCTAGGACTCAAACTTGGGTACATCACCGCTTCTTTCACCGAAGTATGAGCCAACCCAAGTATATGTCCAATCTCATGGGTCGCCACTGATTCTAAATCGACGGCCACCTCTGACTTCTCTGCCTTAAAATCCACTGCCCATGTCTCAGCCCCGTCAAGGTGGAATCTACCATTTTCCGGCGAAAAAGCATGTGCTAACACCCCAAGGACACCATCAAACGCCTCCCCGTCGCCGTGATCACCACGGAAAAATCCAATTTTAATATCGGCGGAGTCGTACTTATTCGTCTCGGTGAAGTTCACCGGAATAACCGATGACCACCGGGAAAAAGCCCGTTGAAAAACAGGCTTTATCTCCGATAAGGGTATGTAGTCAATCATATGTTGAGGTGAAAAAGCGTATGTTAGCATCAAGGGAGACGATTTTGTCCACCTCGGCTCGCCGTAAAAGTACGCAAAGTGCTGAGTTAAGTGTATCTTGTGTTCCGCGTCGCTAACGCCGCACCTAGGCGACATAATTTGTGACATGGTACTAGTGTCTAGTTTTCCGGTTTCGGACAATCCGAGGTTTTTCTGATACTTTAACACGGCGGATTCGAAGTTTTCGTCGAAGACGTCAGTGAAATTTGTCTCGGGAATCGTGAGGTACCCGAAACGTTGGAAGTACTTCTTGAGCTCGGCCATGCCGGCGAGTTGACTTCCCTTGCCGGCATCGACGAATCTCAGGAAGTTGTGCCACGTGGCGTTCTGGAGGTTGACGGTTAATTCTGTTAAGGGGTCCGGTACTGTTCTGGCGGGAAAAGAAGGGAGGAGGAAAAGGAGGAGAGATAGATAGGACAAGAGAAAGGTGTTATAACTGAAAAACGGAAACATGGTTAGTTATTTTGGGATTTGAGCCTTCGGGGGCGGGGGGCTAGTTATTGATGAAGCTTAATTAGGACAAATACTATGAATTAATATATATTTAATGTTTATAAAATAAAAAAGTATTTTATGACTTAGTAACAGGTAATATCGATGAACAAGAAAAAGGATATGAGAAAGTTAGGAAGATTCTTAATTTCTGCCGTGTGCGCCTTTTCATTGCAGATTCTGACTTTTGATGGGTGTTTCTGAATCTGGTGGATAAACCACTGAGTTTTATTTGATATACTTATTAAGTAAGGACGCGCGCAGAATGAAAAACGTTTTGAAAAATTAGATATCCGTTTTAGATCGAATGATATGAATCTATAAGAGAGAGAGAAAAAAATCATCTCAAATATTATTAAATAAATTAATAGATAAAATATTATATTTACAGAATTTTGAAATTTTAAAATCATAATACTTGAAGAATTTAAGAAAGTTTTAATCTTACTAAAAGTCAACCAATAAATTTTCAAATAATAATTTGAAAACTTCTACTCTCAACATAAATCAATTTAATATATAAACAAAATTTAAATCAAACTATTGGACTATTCTAAATAATTAATAAAAATATATGAAATAAATAAATTCATCTTGAATATTAAAATATAAAAAAATTCAAGTCTTCATGGATATTTTCTCTCGCATCACCTTCTAATTTCTTATATACAAATTTCTACGGAGCAATAATTATTTTTTTTTTTTGTAAAAAAATAAAAGAAGTCACGACAGATATATCATAGTATAACTTATAAGAAATAAGATTAACACATTTAACAAAACGATGTCAATTTGTATGTTTTTGTTTTTTATTTTCTTATAAAACAACGTCATTTTAAAGAATGATATACCATGTAGTACACAATGATGTATCATGAATGATATGTTATATTGTATTTACTTTTTATGTAGTACACAATCATATATTACATATATAATATTGTATCTATTTTTTTTCTTTAATTTTTTTTTTTATGGTTTTCTTGGTTTGATTAACCAATATGTTAAATATGCACATATGTAGTTCAAGTTTGGTTGGAACTCCCCTAGTTTGTTGACCAATATAATAGGTGGTTCTTAACATCATCAACTTCCAGATACACTATCATATAGCAGATGCGTGTGTGTCTGTACAATGTATATGTACATACATACAATATACATATATTTAATATATATTTATATTTATATTTATATTTAAGAGAAATTAAAGTGCTGTTAATGGAAGGGTATGAATATCAGAATATGCATGGTTCAATATATATAGATATTATTATCTTCTCATTTTCTAGAGAGTTATTTTTTTTTTTCTTTCTTTTTTCTTTGAAACATCCGAGATAGGGGTCATAAATTAATGAAAACAATACATGATACAGTATTTATATATGTTAAAGCGTTAAGAAAGTGTCTAAAAGAAGGGGGGGAAAGGTGTACAAAAGGAGAATTAAATTATTTAACCAACTAGAATTTTATTTTTAAATTTAAATCTTTATTTTGCCTATTACCATCGAAATAGAACTAAGTGACACACACACACACACATATACATACATATATATATATATATATATATATATATATATATATATATGTTTCTTAAAAAAAAAGTGACACATAATTTTACATCATCCTTGGAGACCTCATTATTGGTCAAGATGATTATTAATTAAACTTGTAGTGGGTCTTGAATAAAACATATACCTTACCTGCTATTCAAGAGACGAAAGGAGTGCCACTTTTATAATTATTCCATGTTTGATTTACATCATAGACTAGTGACGTTTTTCTTATTTTTATTTTTTAAAATAATAACCTTTTATTTGGTTCAAAACTATATTTTGTTTGGCTTTCAATGTGCAGTACAGTACTACCAGCATACATAGATGACCCGCAACTTCTAGTTCATATTTTTAGGTTTTCAAGGGTCAATCTCTGAATTTTACAGACATCAATTTATGTTTTTCTGTCATTTTAATGACCATTCTAACACTTCTATCATATAGTGCTAGTTTCTTTTTAGCAAGCATAATGTCTATTTTCTTTTTAGCAAGCATAATGTCTCAATTGTCGACTCAACCTATATCTATATATTATATATATTATAGTATTACTTTAATGGAAAAAAATCCTCGATCGTTGTATTTTCACTTTAAATTTTGGCTCAAAAAGTCCTTAAAAGAGTTTAAAAAACTTGTGACTTGATTTATAGCTAATATAGTACTACATTCGTGCCAAAAGTAAAAATAAGTTTATTAGTATCATAAAAAGTCATAATATTATTATTTTATTATTTTATTATAAATATAGATAAAATTTTGTACAATTGCTTAAAAAAGGCAATTTAATTTTATGTAAAAGTTATAATCAAATAGTATATCTATTTTAATGACAGGTGGGTATTAACTGCTAATTACAAGATTAGGGAATTATGAGAATTCTTAATTAAGTTTGAGTTGTGATTTAACTGTTATTTGCCTCAATTTGTCAGTAGTCAACAAAGCCAGTCTTTGTAAGTATCACCTGTCTTTGAATTTATATAAAAACACCCATATAGTAAAGCAGTCCCATTAAAACAAATAAGTGATGACAAGAGAGAAAGGTGACTTATATTGCAAAATGGATGTAATAAAGTTAATGATCATTTAATCATCATATTTATTAGTGGTAAGAGTAATAATAATTAGCCGGCCAGACTCTTTGCTGCCGATGGGATATAATTAATCATAAAGGGTAATATGGGTACATTTAAATTCTTAGGCCTTGATCTAAAATCAACTCTTCGAAAAAAAAAAAAAAAACTTAAATTTACAAACGTTTATTGTAGCAACTCAAGTCCAAACAAAAGTTTATTTTTCTATTTTTATTTATCTTAAATGAATTGCCATATTTCTAAATTTGTACTATTTTTATTCAATTTTTTTTTTCTAAATATACCCTCTATAATTTAATTAATTTGTCTCCTTTATTTATTGGGTGGTTGACATGTAATTTGAACTTCTAATTAAGAAAATAGGGGTTATGCGTAAATACACAATTCCAAATAGAGAGAATTTGTTGCATATTTGTTTTGAAATTTGAAATTTGAAATATAGTAATATACTTATATGTAGAGAGAGAATAAGTTTGAGACATTAAGTTAATGAGCGGTATATTAAGAAGAATTTTTTTCTTTCTTAAACTATGTGTAATTTAAAAAGTGATCGTTTAATATGAGAATGAGGAAGTACGGTTAAATTATGACACTCTTAATCCACCATAAGTCTAATTAAATGTCATGATTAAATTGTGATATTATTAAAAAACTATTTTTATTTTAGAAATATAAATATCTCTAGTTTTTATTTCATAATTGAACATTTGTATTTAAAGAAGTCGCTTTTTTATAATAATAATAATAAAAAAAAGGAATAATATTTTTTTTCAGTAAAAGGGTACATTGATTGTAAAATGCTCACTTTTTAAAGCTTAATTATGAGTCCATGTTAATCAAATAGCCTTTTTTTTTTATATATATAAATAGAAATAAATCAACGGACATCTCATCATACTTCAAACTCGTTTTAAGTTGGGCTTCTTACTGTTAATATAAAGAAGCAGAGGATCTGAAGTTTTTCTTGATTTTATTATTGATAAACAAACAGCCTATAAATAGA
>JAUMHB010050575.1:0-16552 GCA_032359685.1 Pittosporum tobira
ATGTGTAGAGAGAGCTGTATAATATTTATTTGTATTTTCGCCTATATCACTTATGACTTGTGTATTTGTAAGACATAAATTTTATAATAAATTGACAACCCAAGTCGGGGTGTGGATGTCCAGATTTTGGGGTGTCACACTTATATTTTATTTATTAATAATTTTAATTGAGATTGAATTGAATTTGTAATCGAATTACCTCAAATTAATTTCGACTCGTTTAGTTATATTAGGGCATATTTGTTTCAGATTTTTGAAATTGATAATAGTTTATTTTCAAAAGTTAATTATATTAAAATTAATTATTTTTATTAATTTTAAAAAAATTATAAGTTAAGTAAAACTTATATTGTCAATTTATTTTTAAAAATTAGTAAATAAGTATTTTTTCTAACTTATAATATTTTAATTATAAAATAAATTTTAAATTATTTTAAAATAAATTGTGTCAAACAGAATTAGAGGTCCTAATTAAGACCAAGATTATAAATTGATTTTTTTTCTTTTTATTGGTAGAAAAAAGATACTATCACCTGAACAGGCAGGCAGCAAATCTGAAAGGATCCACGTGGCAGTCCATCACGTGAGGAGGAGCCAAATCGGGTCATAGTCAATAGGGAGTTACACGTGGTAGGTGGCTTAAGCATGAAGGCGACGTGTGAGCAGAGTGGAATACTGATACTCTTATCCATTTACTAACTTTTTCGATTTTTTTTAATATTTAAATAATTAATAAATAAATAAATAGTTTTGTCGCTTTCTGTCTTGACTTCGTGTGAGATCTTCATGATTTTGACCTCCTTCCTTATCTCTCACATCTTTCCTTTTCTTTTTCTTTTTTTTATTAATAATTTTTAATTTTTAATTATCCACATCCTCAAGTTTATCCACAAGCAGAAAGGATATGATTCCGTGAGATTAAGACCTACACCTTACGATACGCCCTTACCTTTAAGGCAGTCATTTGACCGATTTAACCTGGGCAGGTCCGTCTATGATTCGGGTCACGTGACAATTGATGTGGATAACATGGACATATTCGTGGACTATGGACTGTATCTAGTTTGTATGTGAATGATTGGTTCAGCTTTTTTTAAGTAATTATGATTTATTTTTTAAAGTTAATTATATTGAAATTATTTTTGTATTAGTTTAAAATTTTTTATATGTTAAGTATAATATTATAATTTATTTATTTTAAAAAATTAGTTAATAAATATTTTTTTAATAAAAAAAAAATTAATTAACAAAAAAATTATAATTTATTATGAAATAAATTGTTTCAAATAAACCTTATATCATGGAACTTCTTGATTGAAGACAATTCTTGTAGTGCATTAGTCGAATACCATACCTTCTGCATGATCTGCCCTTTAAAAATTTTTGACATATTTATTTGTTGAGCTTACGGTGGATTTAATTAAATTAATATTTTTAAAAAAATATTTTATTTTATTTTATTTTTTATTTTTTATTTTTATTTTTTCTTTTGTAAAATAATATCGTTTAAACTAATAATATAAAATATTTTACATTATATTATATTTAGTATTTTTCGCATTTTTGTTTTGTAAAATAATTAGAAAATAAGGAAGATACACCAATATATATTGCATGATTGACTTTTTAACAAAATAACATTATTTTATTATATATTTTTAACAAAATAATATTATTTTAACTTAAAATGTTTATCGTATAACCTTGTATTATATAATAGAGTGTAACTATAGTGGTACATAGACATGGCAAAATGTGACCCAGGTCCACAGTCAGCCTACTAAATGGGCGAACTTTGAACTTATTTTTTGGGTCAAAAAAAAAGAGACCGTTTTGGTTTAACCTAAAATTTGGTATGTCTAGTTATAATAATTATTAATTTTTTATAATTGATTTTAAATACGAGGTGTGTAATTATTTGAATTTATCACTAAAATGTGAAATTGTAAGGTTATGCTTCTATAAGTAATTAATCAACTTTAAGTTATTTTAAAATAAATTTTATGTACAAAATTTAAAAATTATACAAAAATATAATTTAATACTAATGATTTATTAAAGATAAATAATAATATTTTTGCACATTTGAACACAAAAGAAGCTGAGAGACATATATTTTGTCTTGGGTAACATCAATTAAATTTTAAATTTTCATTTTACTTTCTCATAAAATAATTTTCACATATAATAGAATATATTCTCTTAATTAGTAGTTATATTAATATATTTATGGAGTATGTTTGTATTTTTATTTTTTTTTGGGAACATAAGAAGCTAAAAACAAATTACACTTGACAAGGCCTCTTAACTCCAATTGAGTCTGCAAGCAAAATATTACATAATCATTTCGGAGGTCTAATTAGGATATTCAGCCTCTCCATTTATGGATTTCCAATCTCCCATAGAAGTCTTTATAATTTTAAGAGTTGAAAATTCAATTACAAGAGTTGTTGGATGCATATTTTATTTATAAAAGTTTATCACTTTAGGGTGTTTTAACCTTATTAGTAAAAAAGAAAAATGATAGTTTAAGATTGTGCATAAATTATCGGGAGTTAAATAATGTCATTATTAAAAATCGATACTAATTGCCTCGAATTGATGACTTGTTCAATCAATTACAAAGTGTCATATATTTATGACATATAATCAAAAATTGAATTTCGTTATGAGTAACATTAGTTGAGAGTTAGAGCATAAAATATTGCAAATATTGCTTTTAGAACTTGCTATAAACATTACGAATTCTTAGTGATGCCTTTTGATTTAACCAATGTCACTGCAACTTTTATGGGCTTGATGAATTGGGTATTCAAATAATACTTGGATCAATTTGTAGTCATATTTGTTGATGACATTCTCATATAATTTAATATTAATGATTTATTAAAGGTAAATAATAATATTTTTGCACCTTTAAACACAAAAGAAGCTGATAGCTATATATTTTGTCATGGGTAAAATCAATTAAATTTTTTATTTTTTATTTTACTTTCTCATAAAATAATTTTTATATATAATAAATTATCTTCACAAAAGAAGTTGAGAGGCATATAATATATTTTGTCGGAGGTGTAATTAGGATATTCAGCCTCTCGATTTATGGATTTTCAATCCCCCATAAAAAGCCTTTGATCATTTTATTTTTATTTTGTAAATTTTTAATTTTAAATTGATATTTAGAAAATTAGTTATAATATTAGTTATTCTTGTTTTGTTGATTCATCTTTTACAAATACAAAAAAAATAAATAAATAAATAAATAAAATCACGGCCCCACTTTTGACTGGATATGAACTTACATATTTAGACATTTTTTTTTTTTTTTTGACCCAATGTATTTACCAGGTCTAATGAAACAACTTATTTGAGGCCACCATAGCCACGCTGCATCGTATAATATTACTCCTTGCATTATCAACATTTAAGTAAATACTCAAATGTCACTCCTTTTATATTGCTTGAAATTGACCCATTCTCATTCTTATCGCCGCGAAGAAAAGATAAAAAAATAAAAATAAAAATAAAAATAGGATAGTATGAGTCTATCAGTAGCAACGAAATAAAATAAAAATAAAAATAAAAATAAAAAATAAAAAGGTGGTCACAAGAAAACTAGTGGCCAAGTTTTATCTGCGTACTTTAGGAGGAGATTAGATTTATGATGTGGATGTTCAAATTTATAAACCTGTCCTTATCTCTTAGCTGCTTTATGTTACAACTATTTACCTATTTTAAAATGCCTGCTTGCAATTTTCAATCATTTTTGGTCTAATCCTTACTTCTCCATTTTACATACTTATTTCATTTCAAAATTATTATTATTTTATTTTAAATAAATAAATTTTTAATTTAAATATTATAAAATAGTAAATTAATTTTAATGTGATAATTTATTATAAGTATAAATACAAATATGCATCATTTGTTTAGAAAAATATTTTCTTTAAATAATTTAATACTGTATTTGCTTTTGAAAATGATTTTTATAAATATCTTCAATCTTAAAATTGATGAAGGCTCTATCTGGTACAATTTATTTGAAAATATTTTATATTTTATTTGTCAATTTAAATAAATTATAAAAAAAAAATTATTGAACAATTTTTTAAAATAAAATAAAAATACTAGTATACTCAATTTATATATATATATTTTTATTATAAATATTTTTAATATAAATTGTGCTAAATGGGGCCTAAGTATGTTGAATTGCTAGACTTTTGGTCAAGTCGGTGGATGTTTAAAGTTTGAAGAGGCAAAGAAAGAGAGTCAAGGAACAAGTCTTGTTGGATACATTTTTCATTATTACTGCGTGCGCAACATATGTCGATGTACCACTATACAATATATAGAATAAAAAGTAGCACGCAATATTGTAGATGTTTTAGAGAAAAAAAGATGGGGAATGACCTTGTCAAATAGTAATTAAATAAACATGTCCCCGATCACATAAAATAAAAATATTCAAAAATATTGATGAGAATAAGGGGAATGGACGGTTCGACTCGTTTAATTAATTAAATTAAAATTATTTGATATTATTAAATTCTAATAAATTAAATTTATTGAATTCAAACTTAATTCGTTAAATCAAATAAATTTATTATTTTAATTTGAATTAAGTTTTAAACAATTCGAGTTTTAAAATTAATTAAAAATTTGGCTCATTTAATACTTAATGTTCGTTTGATTGTAATATTCATAGATTATTATGAATGTTCAATAGATTAAGTTTAAATTAAAATTAAAATAAAAAATCTAAATTATTTTGAATAAAAATTTAAGATTAAATGTTAATTATTAATTATATAATTTAATTACAACCAAAACAAGCACCTCTTAATCGTGATGTGAAAGTGGGGCTTAGGTGGGGGACAAAGTGGAAATAAAATAAGTGGGGTGAAAAGGGCCGACAATAAGGAAGGTAAGTTCCAAGTTTTGGTTCGCTTTTGGTCACTTGTTATAGAAAAATGTACTCCGTAACCTTAAAAGTCGCAGCTGATTTTAACTTTTTTTCTCTAGTGGGATGCCATGAGATCGGCAGATGTGGTTCTTGATAACACTTTTAATTTTACCTTTTTCTCAACTCTAGCAAACGGGGAAGATTATTCAAAGTCGTCACGGAGAGTTGTTACGTAAAGATTTTTCACTGTTTATGGAAAAATCAAACACTCGAAATCATTTTTTATTTTATTTTTATTTTTTTTTCAATGAATTTACCATTCATTGGTATCTGTGACACTTTAATTTTCAAAAAGAGTTTAAAAGAAATTTAAATTCTCCTCGTCGTTTAATATAGATCTCGTGACTACACAATGTTATCCGCCGTAGATTAAAGTTTTTAACGAGTATACTCAATAATATTATTATATTATATTATCTTTACCTTTCAATCTTGATAAAATAATAAAAAAAAAAAATCAAATACATTAATATTACGTTTGATTTTTATTTCTTAAGAAAATTTTTATTATAACTATCGTTTAATTTTAATGTACAATTTAATTTTATTATTTTTTTTTTTACAAAAAAAATGAGAACCAAACGGTAATACTCCATAAGAATGTAAAAAATAAAATAAAATCTGGAAGCCGGCGACAAGAATTATTAAGGTCTAAACATATGTTCATATTTTAATGAAATGCACACCAAGTCAAAAGGTTAAAAAATAGAATCACAAATCGATCCCAAATAGTTGAAATGCAATCACAATAGATTGGAGGGTAAGAGAGATGCGGACAAGAAGGGAATCCATGGATTCCGTTTGAGTGATGCTTCTTTCTTTTGTTTTGGAGATCTGTAATTCTTTTAATAACAATATTTTATAATTATAATAATATTATCTTCAGGTGTGAATTTTGCAACTTTGTTTAGCCTTCAACATGATACCACAAGCACCGGTGCACATTCATTTTTAGAAAAATAAATTTAATGATGCAATTAATTGGCCAAAATGCAAAAAAAAAATAAAATATTATAATCAACAAATAATTTATAAGTTATTCTGAAATAAGCAGTACCAAATAAGCCCTATAACTTTTCAGTTTCTTGCGGTATTCTTGTTCATCCCATTAAATTTTGAGGTTTAAATTGGACTTCAATTTTTATTTTTATTTATTTTTTCATATGCACCAAAAATCCTATTTAAGATCTTTTGAGTTTCGAATCCATGTCAATGAAGTCTCTTAACTCAATAGTTAAAATTGAGGTATTGAGAATTTTCTTAATCTTAAAGCCGAGAGTCTTGATAATTCTTATTATTAAGAATTTTCAAGTTCAAATTTCCCGCATTTAGTACGTGAAATTATTATTATTTTGTTATTTATAAGTGAAACTTTATTTTCCCTTTAGGTGGATTATCTTTCCTATTCTTATAGGTTTAATGGTTAAAGGTACAAGATTTTGTCTCTCATTATGTGAATTTTTCGGTCCATCATTATTATATCATTAGTGTGATTCTTGTGAAATCTGAATATTAGTTGATTGATTAATGTACTTGTAAACTTGGCTTATTAAGTGAAATTTTTGGTTTATTATTATATTATTAATATGATTATTGTGATATTTGAACATTGGTTGATTGAAGATTAATATATTTATAAAATTAGTAAAACTAGTGCTTCCACACACTCAATTTTTTAATTTTTTTTTCCGAATGTATAACTATTTCATTAAATAATTCATTATAATATTCACTGTCATTTAAGTAAACACCAATGAGTTTCAATTTTATACCGCTAATAATTATACCATCAACTAAAAAAATATCAAACTATAACACCGTCAATTAGAAAGTGGAGTACTTTTGCCCTGAGAAATGTTCATGAAAAATGTAGATCACATTTTTCATTCCATTCAACACCAGCCGACGGCATGTCTCGTTTTCCATTTCTTCATCATGCTCTGACAAAATCATGGGTAATACCAAATTTAATTATTTTTAGTTTGGGAGAGTTTGGCTCAAGATTAGTAAACTTCAGGGCCAGTGTTCTTTTTCTTTACATTTGGGCTGAGATCTATGGATCATACGGCATTTCATGGCCCAATACATCTCATTCTTTGCTTCATGATATGGGCCAACAAATAGAAGGCTCTGTCAGAGGAAATAATTAAATACCGAATGACGAAAAATTTCAGAGTACGTTATGCTGTACGAGAGAGGCCATCACAGCGCGATGGCGGCATTAAATAAATCCCAAAATAAGGGCCCAGGGGCTGCATATT
Source organism: Pittosporum tobira (assembly GCA_032359685.1). Lineage (NCBI taxonomy): Eukaryota > Viridiplantae > Streptophyta > Magnoliopsida > Apiales > Pittosporaceae > Pittosporum > Pittosporum tobira. Next base: position 7,228 of record JAUMHB010050575.1, read on the forward strand.
GGACCAATATTGTGCGATAGTTTTTTATGTTGTCTTAATTTTTTTTATTTGTCTAAATTTATTCTTTTCCTTTTTATATTTTTTTCGATTATATTTTTACCATTCTATTTTAGGATTTTTGACTCTTTTTTTTCTTTCTTTCTTCCCATGTTAAGGTTTATGACTGATACATAGTCAAATCTACTGCTGATAAGACCTAAATATGAATAAAAGAAAGTCAAAAACTAAATAGCTTGCTAATTTTAGAACGATAATAGTATTATTGATTAAAAAATAAAATAAAATTAATGTCTACTCAACTCGGAAATTCACTTATCAGAGGAACAAACAAAGTATTACATCTGCAGACTCTTAAAAAAAACAACTGCATACAGTTTCAACAAAATAAAACAATGTCACCATATTAAAAGAAATATCTGAATGAAACAAACACGCTCAATTATAGTTTAGACTTAAGATGGAATATGATGTCTTGATGTCATCTATACATTGTTTTCTTACCAGAAAATACACATCAAGAAAAACAAATTTTGGAATTGTTGATAGAGGTGCCCAAGCACTAAGCTCCATTTTACAGTACAATCCACCTTTACGCAATCTCTTCTTGATAGTTGCAACTGCAAAAAAACCAAAAATGTTAGATTGTTGTAATTATAATTTAGTATTATGGAAACTCTCTACTCATATCATGGTCCATTTGTTATGATAAAAATTCCTTGACACACCCTCCTCTCTTTTTTCATTGGTTATCATTAACGGTGTGTGGAGACTAGGCCAAACTGGATAGTGGAGATATCTTCAGCAAGATAATACGCTGTCCAAGTCCTCTACATGATTTGATCCCCAGTCTCCTCTGATGAGAGGGAGTACCACTTGAACTAATCTTGTTGGTTGAGATGAGTCTGGTAACTGGTTAACAAATACTTTACGGCTCTACTGTTTCGAAGCAAAACATTGCCCACTGGGAAATGACTTTGTAAAAATCATTTTTGTGTCATTTTAGGGCGACGGAAAAGAGGGGAGGAGGATTGTTTAGGTCTAACAGTCTACTTTAACTTGAAGTAACACAGAAGAGCTTTAAACTATTGGTTGCATTCTCAACCCATAAGTCCTTCAACAGAGACTTGTGCCCATGAACAGCATACATGGATTTCCATCTAATGATCTAAAAGGTTTTCCTTAAAACTAACCCCGTCAAGCACTGAAGCACCTCAAAATACAAGAGTAATTTCGGGAAAACATTTAATGGGGTGCAAAATTTGTGGATCATACAATTCTTCAGACTGATGACTTCTTAAGCACTGAATTAGCAGCCATTATATACATATATCTCATATTCTGTTAAATAGCTAAAGCTGGCAATATAGCCAAAATCCTAGACTTGATCTCAGCTGTCCAAGGCGGGATTGAGTGGCTGTCAATCATTAGGCCAAAGTTCTGTCACACAGGTGAATGTACACCTTTGCAGTAATATTTGTGCAACAAAAAGGTTTCCCAAATTACCTCTCCTTCAAGTCACAAATTTCCCTTGTAGAAATGATATGCGATGATTAATCTTTCACGGGGAAGTCTCAGTCGTGGACTTGGAAATTTTTTTGGGCAATATACCTCGTATAAATGATGTACGACCATTACCTAACATTAACAGATTACTCCAAGTTGTAGGACCTCAAAATTTGATGTGTGACAGATATGTAAGGATAAATCAGAACCTTATTCATTGCATAAAGATTCTGAGAGGATGCACATTCTTTTTGCGAAGTATAAATTGCCTGGACGATGGACAGCCATCGATCTTGCATTGAAGTGGTCCATAGTCAGCTGCTGGCTGTAGAGCACACTGCAGCCAACCCATGTGTAATCATCCATCCAAATGGAACTTGACCCAAGATTAATCTATGTCATCCACTAAACTCTATTTGACGGATATGAAACAAATTAGTCTAGCGGACGACCCTTAAACTGATAATCATCCACCACCTATCTGGATGGATGACTACAATTGGGTTGACAGCAAAATGATCCATATCCATCTCTCTCTCTCTCTCTATATATATATATATAGTCATTAGCAATGATTTGCCAAAGAAAAAGATCGTAATGGCAAACCAGAAATTAGAGAAGGAATATACCATTTTCATAGTGCCATTTCTGCATTGGAATATACCATTTTCATAGTGCCATTTCTGCCTGCAATGCGGCAAGCTCATCTTCCTCAGCTGTGTTCTTCTGATGAACTGGACGTGACGGTTGCCTGCCAGCAGGGACAGGTACGGGAGCAGCAGGGGCAGTTGTAGCGGGCTGGAGAAGTTGTTCTTCCAACTCAGCCCCTTCCAGTTCTTCAAGCTCTGCCTCCAACTCATCCTGCAACAACAAATTTGTAAGATGTGTCCTCTTCTGAAAAAGAAATGTATTCTCTCCATTTCAAAATATAAGAGCATTACTAACTTTTGAAAAATTGAGTTTTAAGATTTTAGAAGTTATTTCATTATAATCAATACAATTCTATAAATCTTTAACTATTTGAAGAAATACTACCATTAGTTACAAAAAGATGTTTTACAAAACTTAAATGGAATCATAATTTGAATTTTTAAAATGTTCAAAGTTGACTTTTCAAAAGTCCATAATGCTCTTATATTTTGCAAAAGATGTAGTTTACGTAGAAAATAGGAAGTGAAGATATACATACTTCATCAAAATCAGCTGCTGCGCCAATGGGTGTCGACAATGCTTCCTGAATCTGCTTCATGTTCTCAGTCTGTTCATTGATCTCATCCATTGTTTTGTCAACATCGTCGATATTCCTGCAACATAGATGTCATTTATAGAAATGTGAGTAAATAGATTTGTATTAACTATTAACGTATTTATATAGAGAATACATATGTTAAGAATGTGGCTCATTCTGTCCCCAAGATTTAATGTTTAAAAGAGATGTCATATACTCATAAAAATGCATAAGACTATGCTGGTAAACGATAAATAAGAATATACAGTTTAGATGCAACAAAAGAACCTCTCTTTTATTTTCTAAGTGAAGCCAAGGCTAGATAATTTTTCAGTATAAATACATAGCCAGAGATCAAGAACATTCTGAGCTTATAAGCAAAGAAAATTGTAAGGGCAACATCGGATCATAAGAGCATTTCAAGAAAGCTTATAAAAATGCAACTTACGTTGCCTTCTGCATGGCCTTCATTGCAGCTGCTCCAGTTCGCAAAGCGTCGACAGTTTCCGTTGTAGCTTTTGCACCTTCTAGCATAATCATCTAATTTCAACACTCATTTACGATTATTTCAGCAATAGGTCAAAAGTCAAAACACACTACTTAAATAAATTGATTAGATAAAATAGTGTTATCTAATCACACAAGCACCTGATCATGAATACGTAATTGAAAATTCCCAAGCTGTTCAACTTGTTGCTCATAAAGTCTCTTCCTCTTTAAACATTGTATTGCAGCTGTATGACATCAATACGGTACAAATTTCAATAGATAAAATATAACAAAATATAAAAAGGCTTTGTGATAGACCATTTTATAATCCAACATAAGAAGCAGCATAAAACATAGTGATGCGGTTCTGATCAACAAGGAGAATTCAAAATACAACTGCACATTGTGAAGCATGATTTATTCATGACCGCAGCTGTATACCTGATAAATGGGATATAAAAATTTGCTATCAAAGAGAAAATCCTAAAGGAAGGAAGCAGATGCACATCATCGTAAAAGACCACCAGGAACAGTAAGTTAGAAAAAGAAGAACCTAAATCACTTTATCTTATAATATATTTGCAAAATAATCTATGAGAGAGACACTGTAAATTAATAGAGTGAAGGGAAAAGCCTAAAGCGCAGGTAATGGAAAAGCATGTCACTAAAGAGCATCCTGAAATCCAACCAGATAATACAGTTTCTCATTAGCATCTAAAAGCACATTTTTTTTTCTTTTAATAAATCCATATGTATACATCAGCATTCACTTATACGGTGGAATAACACTGTTACAAGTTTGAAGGCAAAATAAAATGTAATAAAAAGGAGATGGCGCAAAAACCACAAGTAAAATCAATTCTTTAAGGAAAAAAAAGGCTCAACAAGGAACAACATATTTCCTTATTTACTAACTAACTCCACTAGTAGCTCTATCAGACATACCCCTTTTGTTTTTCGCTCGAGTAAATTCTTTAGCCTTCTCAACCTCTGCAGCAGCTTTCTTTAGAAGAACTTTTTCCTTTTTCTCCAGCATTTCAAGGGTCTGCAAAAAGCAAAGAACAAATGTTTACATAATCTTTCAAGAGTCAGCATAAAGTACAGACCAGTCAGCCAGAAAAAATGGGGTACTTTATGCGGTAAAGCACTAAGCAATCATTTGTTCTTTTATTATCTTTATCCAATTTGGAATAAGTAGGAAAACAAAAGGCAAGTCACAATTTTGAAAATAAAAACCACACACTCATTAGGAAATTCCCCCCAAAATGGCAAGAATATACTAGGTACTGAAGTTACTAACTACGAAGTAAGAACCACTAATATGTAATTAAATTCAGACTCATTATTAGGAAATTCCCCCAAAAATGGCAAGAATATACTAGGTACTGAAGTTAGTAACTAAGAAGTAAGAACCACAAATATGTAATTAAATTCAGACTCATTATTATACAATACAATGTTACAAACTCAACCAATCACAATAAGCTAACATTAAGAGCATGTTCTATTAGCTAGGCTCCCAATAATTCATAATGAAATGAAGAAAGCACCACAGAATTGCACCTCATTCATCTATCTAGAACCATCATGACCTCAGAACAGACTGAGATGTTATTCTTAACAGACTGCGATGTTATTCTTCCCAGATTTAACAAGCTGCCAATTGTGAGCCCAGCATTTTGCTTTTTCACCCACCTAATATAGATATGAGAATCTTGAAATAGATTTTGTTACATAATTTGCTTATTCAAGTCAAGCCTCTCCTATTATTTATTCAAAACAGCGACGGACAAGAGCCGAGATATCATAAGTCGGAATTCGTCCTAAGAGAATTCAGACCAGTGTGGTCATGTTTAACTCCAGCTAAAGCATTATTTAGCCACCTGATATTGATGGGCAAACCCCAAGACAGTCTTCCCAGAACCGGCACCGTACTCTCCAACTACACTGGAAATCTAAGCATTATTTAACACTCCAAATATAACAGCCAACTGAGAGTGGAAGGGACACAAACACTTTGTTTGTGAGTTTTTTGGGTAAAGAATTCTTATGATTTTAAACTTAAGAAAGCTTAAGAAAGAAAATGATAGGAAAGAAATATTTCTCAGTCTTGTTTGTGAGTTTACTAAAGAAAATATAGTACCTATCTCATCTTACGTTTGTGAGTTGGTAAGGAAAACAAAGGAAAATATATTAAAATATATTGTTATTATTATACCCTTATATGTTAATTGTAAAATAAAATTGTTATTAATTATAAAAAATTAACTATCCAAATATTCCATTTAAATTGAATTTCATAGTGCCCCAACTTTTGAAAGTCAAATTTATTCCAAGAGATATATCATACAGTATCTAAGCAAACATATTATCAAGAATAAAAACTAAAAAAATAAATAGTGTAAATATTATATTGTAAAAACAAATTTAACACATTATTATTATTTAAATTTAGCTATCTCATTTATAGATTAGACATAAAAATTTTCAACATAAAAGTATACAACATGTAGTTGATTAAATAAAAATGAATAAATTTTTTAAAAATGTAAACTCAAAATAGGTTTTGAAAGTCAAATTTATTCCAAGAGATATATCATAGAGTATCAAAGCAAACATATTATCAAAAATAAAAACTAAAAAAAAATAGTGTAAATATTATATTTAAAAAAAAATTAACACATTATTATTATTTAAATTTAGCTATCATGTTTATATATTAGACATAAAAACTTTCAACATAAAAGTATACAATATGTAGCTAATTAAATGAAAATGACTAAATTTTAAAAAAAATGTAAACTCAAAATAGGTTTTAGTTATGTAATATAAGTTTTTTGATATTTTTGAAGTTTTGATATTAGGCCTGATAAAAATTGGAAAAAAAAAAGTTAAAAATTATTTACTTTGTAGTCTAGATCTATTATTTATTTATTTATTTTAAAGAATTTTTTTTTTTTGTTGTGTCATAATATGGAATAAACAATTAAATAAATGGAGAGATAAGAACCAGTCTTTGAGAAAGAAAATGAATCAAGATTTTTAATTAAGTTATAAGGTATAATTGTTAAAATATTTAATGAGTAATTAATGAGGACAATTATGAAATAAAGAAAAGTTACAATAAGTCCATTTTCCTTTCCTTACAAATCCGGCCAATTTGGCTAGGAAAATTTCTCAAGAAATTTGGCCAAAATTTTCTTAAGCTTTCTTTAGCTTTCCGAACTTAAAAATCTCACAAACATAGGATTTCTCAAGAAAATTATAATTTTTCTTAGCTTTCCTGTCATTTCCTTAATTTTAAAAACTTAAAAACAAGGTGTAAATGAAACCAGAAAGGAAAAGGTCAAACAAGCATGTTTATCATGAACGTGGAAAGTAATGCAGAAGACGAAAAATGCAATAATGACCCCAAACGAATAAAATGCAATGAATTCTGCAAAATAGCAACGAACCCAGGAGGCCAAATCAATGGTTTTCTACCTAGCCCTAATGTGGAACAATTATTTTATACGTATGCTAAGAAGAACCCTTTTAATTTGTTACTCAAATTTTGAAATTTATTTACAGAACGCGACCTTTAGCTATAAACAAAATAGAAGGCTATGAAGAATGCAGGTCATTTAAATTCAAAAGTTCCGTTATTTATTTATTGAGGAAATGAGAAAAAGCACAAGCTTACCCTACTAGACACTAGACGACCTTCCCTACTAAAATAGGTAGTAATACATCCAAACAGTACGCAAACATATTAAAACGCTGCGTCAGGAAAAATAAAATTAAAACTAACTACACTTTTCAATAATTAACAAAGAAGATACCTCGTTTAACTTGTCTAATGTAGCGACAGCACTTGCTTCTTCCTTAGGTTTGCCAAAAATTCGAGTAAACATGTTTAATCGATCGAATTCGGCCAAATCAAATTACTTATTCACAACGCCTGCAAATACAACAAAAATGAATAAATCAAACAAGATAGTTTCAATCGAATTGCTTGCCAATCAGCAAGCGTAAATCCGATTGTATAATATGAGTATACGAATTTGCGTGAGATACCTGATCGGAATGATCTGAATCAGTGAGAAATAAAGGACCCTTTTTGGAGGACTACACGTTTCGAGATCGCTTAAGCAGAGAGAGAGAGAGATAATAGTTACGTGAACCCGGTCCACGTCGGAAATCTAGTTGGTTAATGATTATAGGGTAAAGTGTATCTCACACCCTAAACTTTAACAAAAATACAGTTTATACTTTAAACATTTATTTTTTTAAAAAATACCCTGAATTTTTGTTTTGTACTGTAAATTAAATGCATCAGCTGCTCTAGTCTCCGTTCATTTTCATTTTTTTTTCTTTTGGTTTTTTGAGTGAGTTGTGATAATATTTTCATTACACGTACAAAGACATTAATTGAAAAGTAAGCTTCGAATTTCAAAATAACAACCATATTAAAATAGGTCAGAAGTCTCATATGATAGGGGGGACGAAACTCAAATAAGAATAAATTTTCACTTAAATTAATAATAAAAATAATAATTTTAGACACTATGTAAGTCTCCATGAGACCTCTTACAAGTAAGAAGTCTCAGTCCTTAGTTTTAACCATTTAATTATGACCTCATTGATCCATTAATTTTCTTATCATCTCGACTGTCAATGACATCGTCAACTCATGGACAAAATAGGTAAATAAAAAAAATGACAAGTATCTTGTTGCTAGACGTAATCACGAAGTCTTAAGACTATTTAATATCCTCCAAAAATAAAATATGCTTTTATTTTTTTTTTTACTATACATACAACTTACGTGTGCCTTTAGACTATTATGGAGTAAATTCAAGGATCCACACTTCTCTAATCCTGAGATTTTAATGTCCATAGTCAATAATGTCACCAAATCTTTGACTATTATGTCCAGAGCAAATTCATCAATTTTTGATAAATGAACATATTCATTTTGTTCTAAAGTGTCTATGGCAATTGCTCTCCCAATCCCCCACTCTCCTCATTTTTTTCACTTCCCTTGTCTCTCGAACAAATATTACTCATTCTATTCCAAATTTAAAAATACATGAGTATGTAACTTTCAAAATAAATTTATTTTATTTTAATTGACCCTTATAGACCTTTCTCTTCGATGGGTGATAGCTTTCCACAAGAGAATCAACAAGAACACCTAGGCCTCCAGTCCTCTTCATTTGGCTTAATATATCAAAAGTCCTTTTGTAATTAATTCACCTGTAGAAAAGAGGAGATTTACAGAAAAAAATGTTAATTGTTGATATAAGTGATTAATTAATCACTCAAACCATAATTCGTAGATAAATTTAGAATATATAATTGCAGATAATAAATTAAATACCTTTTTTAAAATTCATAGTAGCGGAATAAAAAAGAAATTGATTTGTAAACCAAGTTCCACTATCTTAATCCCAACCTTATGCTGGCTTAATGAGAAAACCTTTCGCCTTCCTTATGAGTATGAAACTCTTGTATGATTGTTTGTATTACACAAAGTAATTTTTGTTCTTAGGGTTAAGAGAGATGACATAGTTCTTTATTTATAACCTTATAAATAAATCCAATGAACCTACTCATCACAAACATAATAGTTTATTTTATATTAGATTAATTAGAGTTCATATGTCACACTTTATTAGACTTGTTGATTATAGTATAATTAAATATAATTAATTATAATCTCATATTAATATAATATTACAAAAATAATATTACATTCTCTGACTTGGGATATACATTAATTGTATTGGACCCCTTTATTAAAATCAGTAGTCTAGTAACTACTCTAAAAATCAATTCAGTCCCATAAAGTCTCAAACTATGAATTGTGATGGTAACCGCATCATTAAGTGACACAGAGCCTCCCATAATCACGAGAGTCTTTGACTCTACTGACACAGATTCAAGATGGTAGTGTGGCGATCAGATAACACCCAAATGAATCCTCATTTGTTATCCTTGTCAGTCATCACTTTATGATTTTTCATGAACTCCTTATGTATGTCCGTACTTTATAATCACACAAACTTTATGTGTCATTAGACATAGCATAAATCAAACCGTTAATCAAGGTTGACACACACA
>JAUMHB010050597.1:0-12438 GCA_032359685.1 Pittosporum tobira
TTTGTAAGTTATGAAGTTATTAATAAATTGACAACTCAAGTCGGGGTGTGGATGCCCAGATTTGGGGGTGTCACAAAAAATATTTTTTCATTTTAAAATGAACTTTTTGTCTTGAACGGAATGAATATACAATACCGTTCATTATTGATTGATGACATGGTTTTTAATTTCTTATCAAATTTTTATTGTCTTCTAAAAATTAAGATTTTAAATTAGAACAATTTGAAAAAATATTTTTCTATTTAAATGGCAAAATTTGTTGAGTACATTTTTGATCAAATTCATCTAATCTAATACACTTGGGCCATCTTTGGCATTTGAGAATCTTACTTTGAGAATGAATCTCACATTTTTACCATGATATATATATATATATATATATATATATATATATATATATGTTTGGAGTCATTTTTAGTAAAATTTTATATATGAGAATTTTTTTCCCATAAACAAAAGATAATTATATGATGTGAGAATCTCATATCCACCTTGAACTATGGCTTCGACACATTAGTTTCCAACTGGTTGTATCAACTCGTCAAACCATCACCTCATTTTGAGTTACATTTCCATTAAATATCTATATTTCAATGATTTGAAAACCTCCAACATATATGATGGTGGATGAAAGTACATAGAAGCGTTGAGGGTAAATTTATTGTCTTCGGTGATCTCTCAACAACAAATGCTAAATAAGTTTTAGATTTGAGAAGAAAACAAACATTTATATACTTTCTGGTTATTATTGGTAGGTGAAAACACATTTAAGATGAAGTTTTGATCTTTTTGGAGGTGATGATTAGGTAGAAAGGACAATGTTAATGTGTTGTGGTTAACGTCGACGTTAATCTCAATTTACTAACTATAGGTTCGATCTAAGATGTCTATTACATTAGCACGATAATTTGGATCGTTGATTGATTGGTAGGCAACCATAATATATTTGTTATGTGGATTATCGGCTTTGATACTGATGATTTTTCTAATGGTATGATTATTATGATGAGTTTATAGCTCTGGGTTTAATGATCATTTTAGAATGTTAGAAGATTTGAAGAAGATATATTAAAAATATTATTAAAACTATATTCTGATAGGTCCTTGAGGTGAAAAACAGAATAAAGGGTTATGAATAGTCTTTTTAAAATATTTGTCATATTAAAATGACTTAGTCTTATAGTTGGCAAGCCTTGTTGCAGTTAGCTTTTGTAAAACTTAAAACTTTGCAATGGATTAAAACCCTTTAGTGTTTGGTTTAAGAAGTTGAGATCAAAATCACATGATAAACAATCACACAACATGATAAACAATCATACAAAAATATAAGTACAAAAAAGTACAAGAAATAGAGATTTTATAGTAGTTTGTTTCTCACTTTACTCTTCATTATACTTTTATAAGGGAATCCACATAGTCTTTTAAAATCCTTAAATAAAGGTCCATTTAGAACCTGTTTATAAAGTTCACTAGGAATTGCAACGAAAATTATACTCTGTCAAGAGTTTGAGCCACAAAGACTGAAGTTAATTTGTTGTTTATTGATGATTAATCTTTGTAGATTCTGATGAGCAGAAATGTGTTGTTTTAGTTGATCCTTACTTGATTTATTGAGGTTTTGTATAGCTTTGTTGATGTGGTCAGCTATTGAGGAAGATTAGTGGCTGGAGATGAAAGCTTGGTTTGAATGCTCAGAAAGTTTACAGGGTGTGCTATCAATAATATGCTTTCACATATGATTTTCTTTAAGAATATGGACTACTTTTCTAAGATACTTTCATCTTTTGTTTATACTGCAAGATCTTTCTGTAGGCATTTCAATTTTGTAGTATGAAGGGCTTGATTCACATGGGTATGAATTGTCCTCACAAAATTTATCACCAATTGTCAATATCCTACCTTTTATTTTCAATGTTCATCATCTTATCTAGGCATAATCTAACTATCTTGCTGTTGGCAAAGCTTTACTATCCTAGGACCTTACAGCAATAGCTTATCTTTGTTGTCTTCAGCAGAAACCTTCTAGTACCTTATTGTCTTTTACTACTTATTGTTTAAGCTTTGTTGTTTAAGACTATTAATTATTTTTAAAACCCCTTAAAATAGCAGGGTATACAAATTTAACATCAAAATATTCTATCACATTATCAATCTAATAGCAGGAGTAACTGTAGTAGCAATAGTAGTAGTAGTGTAGCTTAGTTTCTAAGTCCAATTGGTTTTTTATTTTCCATGTAGGTTAAACTTTTATAAGGTCACTTTGTAACTGTTATTTTTTAAGTCATAGCAATATAGTATTTAGTTCATAAAGTTTTAAGTATATAACTTTCTCTAGTATTATTTTATTGTTTATATCTTGATTTATGAAAGATTTAGATTTTGAAATTGGTTTACGCATAATATGAAATTGGATTATGTATGTTGCTTTTACAGATTTGTTATCCCTTTATTGCTTCTATCCCAAGTTTGTGATTTTCAGCTTGTCCGATTGCTACAACTCCAGCATTATCAGAAGCGTCTCGTCTAAACGAATTTGTAGCCACTCGAATACTATAAATGAAGGCTTAAGAAGCCGATAAGAGTTTTCTGAAGTCATAGCCTTCGTTCACGCATTGGTATCATCAGCAACTGTTAGTACACACGTCCCAAACTGTCCAGCCAAGTTGTGGAGCCGTTCAACTAAGTTTATTGGTGCAAAATAACAATCTAGAAGTGGGTTAAATAGATTGTTAACTATTTTTATGATTTTGAAGAATTTTCTTAATAAACAATGAATATATGGTGAGGAATTAAAGCATATAATAAGTAATATAAAGAATGAAATTACCAAGCATATGAACACAATGATTTAGCTTGGTTCGAAACTAATCTCCTACATGCAGTTCCCAAGCTCCTTCTCCGGACTTGAGATTTCTAAGAATCCATTATTCTTAAAACCCTCATTCTCGGTGTAGAAACTTTCAACAAATTGTAACTTGAATATTTGTAATTCTTTCTTGGACAAGAGAACACATTCTTTTCCTCAAAAATTCAAAGATCCAATTTCCGAAATCTTTACAATCTTTTCTTAGATACGAGATCTCCTTTTCTTCCTCAAGAACCCAAACAAAACCTTACAATAATTATTCTTTGATTATAGAGATAATTGAATGATGAAAAGAAAGCTTCTATACTAAACAAATTACATTAATAGAAATTTGTACTCGCTTCTTAGATCAATTGGATACGAGCTTGAATAGATTTAGATCTAAGATGTAGGAGAATTTCTCTCAAGATATATATATATATATATATGGAGAGAAGAAATATATAGAGTAAATGTGGCTTTTGAAAGTTGTCTCTCTTAATTCGTTGATTAATTTAGAAATGAGAATATAATAGGTTTATATAGGTTGAATAAAATATCTCCAACGGCTATAAAAAAATTTCATAACGGCCAAATTTTTTTTTTATAATGGCCATAAAATCTTTTATAACGGCTATAAAATATTTTTACAATGGCTAGAAAATCTATCATAACTACCAAAAAAATTTTTTGATATGAAAACAATATTTGCAAAATACATATAATATATATCAAAAAATAAAAAATAATAAACAATATTATTTTTATGAAAGATAAAAATATATTTCAAGGAAAAATATTTTAATAAAAATATTTTTCAAAATAAATAAAAATATTGTTTTAAGCTTGCACCATTTGGATAATAGAAATAACACATACATGAAAATTTTTATGAGAATGACTAGTCCTAATCTAGTCTTCAATACTAAAAGCTCTTCCAAATTCTTGTATCGTCGAATTGCTTGTGATTGTGTTGTTCCTCATACATATTGCATCATATACATATATCCTGAGACATCTTGCAAATATATTAGTGTATGCATGTTTGTCATTATCAAAACCAAGATTGACATTGAGATGTCCCAATAAAGTTAAGCCCAACATTCCAGCTGAGCAATGGTAAGCTTCGTCAATGACAAGAAAATTGGGTATGTTAGAAATTCTGGTGAATAAATATGAGGAAATTGGTGAAATTTTTAAGAGGATGGGGGTTTATGTTATTGATCATATGTTTATTGAGTTATTAATGTTTTTATCGTTTTGGCTACTTCTTCGGACAATTTAGATGACTTGTGAGATAAATCATAGTTCCACTTGGATATCTATATGTTATTTTCATGGTATCTTCGTTTCATCTTTGTGGTATTTTGTGGTGCCTATTTTGGTTATTGTTGTAGTTATTTTTTGTAACAAGTTGAAAGTTATTGTTATAAAACTTTCAACTTGAAAAGAAATGTTGAGAATATTATTTATAATATCTTCTATTTATGTTGTTATTATTATTATTAGCTTAGTTTCTAAATCAAATTACTTTTTTATTCTCTAAATATATTAAATTTACAAAATATCTCTTTATAATCGTTATTTTTTAAGTTATATCAATATATTATCCAATTCATAAAATTTTGATTTTCTCTAATATTATTTTATTGTTTATATTTCAATAAAAACTTTAACAAGATATAAGGTCGCCACAAATGCAAATCTCACTGCGCTGCCTGCTTTACCCTTCAGAAATGTAGGTGCCCAGAGTTCCCGGTCATTTTTTACCCTTTGACAGGTGATGTTTTGAGTTTCAAACAATTTAAGATGTTTGGGGCGCAATGCGAAACAAATGAAAGTTTGGGGTGTCAAATACTTTTGAACATAAAGTTTTGGGTGACAATCGTATTTTATTATTTTATTATATTTCCATATGTACTTTTTTTTAATACATAAAAATAATCTTAAGTCGTCTTCGAACATTGTGGAATCTTCTCTTCCAACACCGTCCGTAAGATTCCAACTCGAGAGCATCCACTCGGTTCCCCATGGACGTTGGTATTTTCATATGTTACCGTTTCAAGTCTTCCGCTTCCTTCGCATTTCTTCCTCAGCTCTTCAAGTCAGTTTACTCCACCCCCACTCCTCTAACCATGTCCAAAGTAGTACACCACTCCCAAATCTACCTCCTCTTGTCTCTCACTTTAATCCTCGTCTCATCCCCTCTCCTGTCAGCCACACCACCCCAAAATCAAGAAAATCAAGAAGAAAGCACACCCATAACTCGGTTCCAACAATACCTTAGAATCAAAACTGCCCACCCAACCCCAGATTACGCTTCAGCCATCACCTTCCTCACCAACCAAGCCCTCTCCATCCCGAACCTCAAAATCCAAACCCTCTCTTTCTCCTCTACAAATTACCAAAAGCCCCTTCTCCTCCTCACTCTCCCCGGATCCAACCCTTCTCTCCGCTCAATCCTTTTCAATTCCCACATCGATTCCGTCCCCGCCGAGCCCTCCAAGTGGACCCATCACCCCTTCTCCGCCACCCATTCGTCGGACGGCAAAATCTTCGCTCGTGGAGCCCAAGATGATAAATGTATTGGCATGCAGTACCTTGAATCCATTAGAAACCTCCAGGAGAAGTATAACTTTAAACCAACTAGGACGATTCATATATCTTATGTTCCTGATGAGGAGATTGGTGGGCTTGATGGGATGATGAAGTTTGTGGAGTCAAAAGAGTTTAAGGAATTGAATGTTGGGTTTGTGTTGGATGAGGGCCAGGCTTCTGTCAGTGATGAGTTTAGGGTGTTTTATGCTGACAGGGCGCCTTGGAATTTGGTTATTAAGGCAGTTGGGGTGCCGGGTCACGGGTCGAAATTGTATGATAATAGTGCTATGGAGAATTTGATGAAAAGTATTGAGGTTATGACCAGGTTTAGGGAGTATCAGTTTGATTTGGTTAAGGCCGGGTTGAAGGCCAATTCGGAAGTTATTTCTGTTAATCCTGTTTATTTGAAAGCTGGAACTCCATCCCCAACTGTAAGTTTTATCTTAATGTAACTTTTTGAGTGTTTCATATATATATATATATATATGTGTGTGTGTGTGTGTGTGTGTGTGTGTGTGTGTGTGTTTGTGTAGGAGCCACAAGTACAAACATAGGATATAAGCACTTATTTATTCAACCCAACATTTGTTGTACAAGTGTAAATCTCAATAGTCATATGTAGTAGGGAACATTATGTCCGCTACTATTAATAGTTGATGTTCCTGTATAAAAAAAATCATTCATTGCTAATAGTATTGGATATGCACTATTTTAAACCATTAGATTGAAATATTAGCAGTGGATGTTGAGTTAGATGAAACAATGTTTCTATACTATGTTGTACCTGGACGAGGCCCCATATATATATATATATATATATATTTTGTGTGTGACTATCTGCCATTTAGAGTGGTTAGTAAGCACCTATCTATTATTTCCTCCGTTCTACTGAAAGAGTCCTCCCATTTCTTATTATTGTTTGTTCCACAAAAAGACGGCCTCTTCCTAGTACACAATGACAAAATGTCCTCGAAGTTTATTATTACAATTTCACCCTGAAGCCACCACAATAAACTAACTGCTCATTGTAGGAAAGGGTAATCTGTAAGGGAAACATGTCCTTAATATCTGTAAAATTGACCGCCACTTCCATTGACGGTAGTATAAAATGACAAAATGTACTCGAATTTATTATCACAATTTCACTCTCATATCACCACAACTAAACTAGCCGCTCATTGTAGACATATAAAGGAAATTTGTCCTTAATATTTGTAAAATTTTCAAATGCTACTCTTTTATGGAACGGAGATAGTATTGGTTTTGAATGGAGTATTAATCCAGTTGCTTTATTTATCCGGTAATGGTTGAATTGGCTATGAATCTGGAACTTATTCCAGTTACTTGATGTGTATTTTAAAGTAGAAAATTCATTCTACTGCGAGTTCTAAAACTGCATATATTTGTTTGTGTGGCATGTTTTGTGTATTGTGTTGAATTTTCACTTAGTTAGTGATATTTCTCTGTAATAAATTTGGTTGCATTGATTTGGGGATTCATGGACTGAATGTGCAGGGCTTTGTGATGAATATGCAACCATCTGAGGCAGAAGCTGGATTTGATGTTCGGTTACCACCAACGGCTGATCCAGATCTAACGAGGAGAATAATTGCAGAGCAGTGGGCACCGGCTAATAGGAATATGACATATGAGGTAATAATATGTATCATTTCTTCAATGATTCAGTTTATTGAGAGCAATGATTTTTGGAGGGTTTGGTATGGGGTTGTTACAGAAGTAGCATAAGAAGTTGAATTGTTGTATATTGTGATATTCCCTCCCACATCTGTTGAGAATGAAAGTAGTAATGGCCTTATATAGACCTTATCTCACTAGCGAGAGTACCTATTAACTCAAGGTTTTGGGCCAAACCTGTGGTGGGCCCAGTGGGCTTGGTTAGTATTCTTGGGCCTGTGTGTTGGGGTTTGGGGTGTTACAAATGGTATCAGAGCCTTAACCTAGCCGAAAGTATGGTAACACTGCCCGGGATTTGATTTGTATTTGGACTTGACGGAGATGTTAAGTATTTAAGTGGGGGAGATTGTGATATACTGTCCCACATCGGTAAAGTAGTAATGACTTTATATTGGCCTTATCTCACTACTAAGAGTATCTAATAACTTAAGGTTTTGGGCCAAGTTTGAAGTGGGGCCAGTGGGTTAAGTTGGTACTCTTAGGCCAATGTTTCCCACATCGGTCAAGAATGAAAGTAGTAATGACTTTATATCGGCTTTATCTCACTACTAACAGTACCTAATAACTGAAAGTAGTAATGACTTTATATTGGCCTTATCTCACTACTAGGAATATCTAATAACTTAATGTTTTGGGCCAAGTTTAAAGTGGGGCCAGTGGGTTGGGTTGGTACTCTTGGGCCAATATGTTTGGGTTTGGGGCGTTACACATACAATTGGGATGGGTTGTCTATATTAATGCCTAGACATCAGGTAGTTTGCACTTCTCATTCTATAAAATGTGGATTGATTCTCTTTCCAGGGACATCCTGGGTCCCTTATTGAGTCATGTGATATTCAATCATGATAATTTTTACTTATCACTCTATACCGGAAGATTATATCCTAACTCATTTTGATATCCATATGTAAGAAGTTGGTATGCTGATTACCCAAATAAATTAAGATTGAAGTTTAATAAATTCATCAGAATTGACAAGTTGCTATTTGATGTGATCTTCTAAAGGTCTTGCCATTATGCTAATTTATGAGTATTGCTTTGTCAATTTAGTTCTCAATATGGAACATAATAATACCGATGTTTGTGTAGTATTGTACGACATCTGGTGCTCTTTGTCTTTCCTACAATATTTCTTGACGGTCTTACTATTAAGTGGCTTTGTTTTTCCTTTAAAATATTTGACTCTCTAAATGATTGTTTTAGAGATTGTTCTGTTAATGATTATTTAGGAAATTGATTTTGTGCTACTTATGCACTACAACAAGGAGTTCAGTTATTTAAGCTTATTTGATACTCAGACCTTTGATATTTCCCTCTTGCTCAATCCTTCTTATATCAAGTTAGACCCGTTGAGCAAGTATCCTTGTCACTACGTAGTAGTTCTGTTTGCAACTGTTAACTAGTGTTTTACCTTTAGAAACTCTGTGTCCTTCTTTATTTGTTCTAACCTCAAGATTCTGACTGTTCTGTAAGATTATCGCAAGATTCTTAATGAATTTCTTGGGGGTACTCGTATATAGTTTACTATAGGATTACCTGGTGTGCGTGGTTGGTGGGGTATTGCATGCACCCGGTAGCCAGTGCGCATCCTAAGGATAGTGGCTGTAGGTCTGCCGTTATAAAAATAAAAATTTAAAATAAATTCTTAAAGTATTAGTTAATAATCATGTGATGCATGATTAGTGGCAAAATATTGAACACATATTCAGTTTATTCTAGCTGGATGATTTTTCTAAAGCCTAAGTTTCTTCCCAACTCAAAGTAGCAGTGTCATTTAGATTCAGTTCTTATTTTATTCACTTAAAGGCATAGTAACATTTGGTTGGCTTGCTCAATTTACCAAGGCTACACTTTACTCATATTGACACGTGGAGGAAAGTTCATCTTATCATAACTGAAACCAGCTGTTAAAAGCGCACCTAGCGAGAGGCGCGGCCAGGCTCATTTTCAGGACCTTAACTGGTTGACGCGAGGCAGTGTCAAAGAGTCGTGCGCCTCAGAGGGATTAGGCTCAACGCAAGGCCCTTCTAAGGCAAGGCCTCTCATACATAAGGTCCTTTTGACCTATTTTTTATCATTTAATTTGGACAGTCAGTTTGAAAATTAGAAAACCAGATCCTGGGGCTCAAAGTAAATCTTATACTATCTAAACTTGGAAAATCAGATCTATCATTGAGAATCAGCGTGACCAGCCACAAGTTCTTCTACTCCTTCTCCGGCTCTCCTCTCTCCAGATAAGGTATGTCCCTGATTCTTCTACTCCTTCTCCGGCCTTCTCCTTTTCTCCTTCTACGGCTCTGTCCATCTATACTATGTGCTTCTGGTTCAACTTGTGCTCCTTTTTCTGGTTTGATCACTCATGTATCTGTACTGCACGCCTGATGAATTAGTATGAAGCAAACACACTTTCCTTGTGCTACGAAGGTAATTGTTAGTTTGTTACTTCTTAAACTTATTAAACTTTGCTTAGGAGTTTGAATAATTTATTCTATAGTTGATTTTTTGTTGTATAATTGTATGTGTATATATAATTTAATAGTTTTTGAGTACATGCGCCTCATGTCGATAAGACCCGCACCTGGCCTTGCGCCTAGACTCTAGGAGCCGTTTGCGACTCTCGCCTTAAATAATATTAACCGAAACTAAACTATTCTGATTGGAAATTGTTTTTACAATAAAAAGGAATTTGTTATATTTATCCGAAAAGAATAAGTTATTATATTGATCTCTATCCATTTGTGCTGTTGAGCTAGCTTTAGGCTGTTCAATACCCTGTTTTATTAGGCTAGAGATTGATATTGTCGGGAAGAACCCTCAATAATCTATTTATGGGGAAAATTCATCAAAACTCGTGCTTATGAAGGGGGAAAATGATCTTTCTTCTCATAAAATGGCTACGTGTCTAAAGAATTGAGTTTAAGACAAAAATTTGGCAGCGTTGCATTGCTATCTATTTGTTGTTTCTCCCTATATATGTATTTGATTGTTTAACTTCGCGTGTATACGTTACCAGAGTGCATAGTTGGTTAGGTATTGCGTGCACCTGGTAGTTTACCCAATGTGCACCCTAAGGGTAGTGGTTGTGGGTCACCGTTGTCAAAGGAAAAGCGTTACAGGCATATCGTATATAAGTTAGAAAACTGCAGTTTTCCTTCACAATGGGGAGATAATGCTACAACGGTACAACCTGCTATGCAGTTTCACCTTTCCCTTCAGTTAGTACAAAAACGAGGAATAACGTCAAGTTTGTTGGTTCCTATCTCCATACTTGTGGGAAACTTTAATTATAAATAGAAATAAGAATGTACTTGTATTTTCTGAAATTACCCCCAGGGCTGGAGTATATTATCTGGAGGCGGTGAACGCTTAGGATACTATGATTCTTAGTTTTTTCTGGCTCTGTCACTGAAGTTTATCTGGTGACTGCTAAATCTTTGCCGTCTTGGTTAAGAATGATAAATGGATCTAAACATCCAATAAGTTAAGGTAATTGTCTAATAGATCATCATTACTCCCTCCATTCCAAAATTAGAGATACTTTAAATAAAAAAGGACTGTTTTTCTAAATAGATGTTTGATTACAATTTTTACATAGAAGTAAAGTGTTTTTTCAGAAAAAAAAAAAAAAGAAAAAGAAATTAGAGATGCTATATCTATATTTATAATGAAGTGATAAATTAGGAATTCCATAGTCTTTAATGGTACTAAAATAAAAATCTCTCTAATTTTGGAACATATTAAAAAAGAATAATCATCTTTAATTTTGGAATGGAGGTAGTATCATTCACTTTCTATATTAATTTGAGTAGTGAATAATGAATCAACATTTTAGTATCTTTTAATAAAAATGCTATGCACCTTGTCAAACATTAAATAAGGAAAATTGCTAAGCAAATTGAAGGATAAATTTCATATATTCAACCTCGTCTTGGTTACCTGTCTTCATTGTCTGATTTATATTGTTTTTTGTGGGGCTCTTTTGGTTAACTAGTTAAGTAAGGGAGTCTGACCAGAGGAGCTTAATCTTCAAAAAAAAAAAAAAACTTTTGTTTACTATTTGCTTTGTTTGTTCCCGTTTTTTCCCCTCCAAGAATGTAGGTTCAAATTTTAATCTTTTTTGCTATAAATTCCTGATTTAATTTACTTGCAGATTAAAATTGATAATTTCTTCACCCTTCTAATTTTTCCGGAAACTAAATTGTGTACAACGTAAGCCTTCTAATTATTTATTACAAAAATATTGCAGATAACCCAGAAAGGACCACTGAGAGACTATATGGGGCGCCCTTTAATGACAGCCACTAATGATTCCAATCCATGGTGGTCTGTTTTCGAGCAAGCAGTGGTAGCAGCTGGTGGAAAACTTGCAAAGCCAGAAATCTTATCTTCTACTACCGATGCTCGATTCATGAGAAAGATGGGAATCCCAACTCTTGGTTTCTCTCCAATGAAGAGCACTCCCGTCTTACTTCACGACCATAATGAGGTCAGACTAATTTTTGCCATCCTCATTAATTGAAGGACTGCTCACAATGTCTGTTGCTTATTATTATTATTTTTTGATTATTTTGTTTCTTGTTTCGTTTAATTGTTGCAGTTCTTGAAGGATACTATGTATTTGGAGGGAATTAAGGTATACGAATCCATAATGAAATCATTGAGTTCCTTTGAAGGAGGTACTTCTTGATATTTTAACTGCTGCACAAAATAGCAAATTTGGAATATGCACTAAAATAACGTCGAAATTAAAAATGGAAGAACATGTATGCAAATTGGAATCTTTTTTATGTTACGTTAACTTCCTTGAATTTTCTATAAGTCTAAAACATTTCTTGTAGCGTGAATTCGATAATGATTGTAGTCATCATTTGTTTAATTTCCATGTGAAATAGTTTTAGGTGTGAACTTACGGTAGAAATGTGGTGTGATCTTGCCTGGTTCAGCAACCATGGCATGGGGTTTGGGACCTTGAATATTTCTAGTGACAAAATTTCATATTATAGTAGTATATAAATAGAGAAATATTATTCTACGGAAAAGAGATATACGCATCTAAATTTAAAGGGATTAAGTCTTCTGACAGTCACTTGAACTTTATCACTGAAATAAAAAATGTCGCACTGAACTCGCTAAAATTTATTTTTTGTTACAAAAAAAATTAAAACACCGTCAGTTTCGTTAATTTTTTAACGGAATATTCACGTGGCTTTTCATTAAGTGGATTTATTTTCATTTAATTTCTTGCGTGGCAATGGACTCTGTTAAACCCGTCTAACTTATCCTTTAACCCACAAGTCCGA
>JAUMHB010050608.1:0-14431 GCA_032359685.1 Pittosporum tobira
ATAATTAATAATTAATAAATAAATTATAAATTATTTTAAAATAAATTATATAAAACAAGCTATAAGTCTTTTCCATGATCCACAGGGATGAGATAATAAGACAAGCTTCATGGAGAGGAGATTGACGGGCCTCTGGAAGAAGTTGTGGGCCTTATAATTGATTAATATGTTTGACGTAAAGTTCTCCGGAAATGGAGTAACTTTCTTGTCTACCCTCCACAATTCAAAAAGTTACCTGATAAGAGAGCAGTACCTTCAGCCCACTTGTTTGAGAGGCTCCCAGAAAGGCCTGATGTGATCAAAAGGATGTCTCCACCAATCTTGATGCAAAAACTACTCAAGTTTGTGCTTTGACCATCATTTCGGTCAATATTCTAATATTAAATATAATTAATATACCAAATCCTTTTGACTTTTGCATCGTTCAGTTAGGATACAGGTCCCGTTTGAAATTAATTATTAAAATTAATTTAAAAATAAATATTTTAATTTAAAAAAATATATATTTTAAAAATATATATTTTTATTAATTAAAAAAATTAAGGATTGAATATAATAATATTTTTAATTTGTTTTAAAAATTAATTAATAAATATTTTTATTAATTTATAAATTATTTTAATTAATAAATTATTTTTAAATTATTTTATTTTCTATTTTGCGAGGGAGAAGGAAATGATTAACAACATACTCCAAAAACCAAAAAATACCGCTCCGTCTGCGAAAGTTGCTGTAATGATAATGTTATAGAACGCGTTGGTGTTTGAGAATTGAGATCATGAAAGAGTGACGTGTCGAGTTGGGATAAAGATTTTGTAACATTTTTAATTAATACAATAATATCTAAGAAATAGTTTTACATTTTTAAAATTAAAACCTCCTATTTTTCAAAAATAACAAATTATAATTATTTTTAATTATAATACCAATCAATTAATGTGAGATGATTGATAACTTGTTTAATACAGTTTATTTTAAAATAAATTATAATTTATTTATTAATTATAATTTTTTTTAAATTAAAAAATTATTTATTTATTAATTTTTAAAAATAAATTAATAATATTATTATATTTAAATTATAAAAAAATTTAAATTATTTTTTAAAATTAATTTTAAATAAATTAATTTTTAAAAATAAATTATAATTACTAATAATCAGTCAAATCTATTTCGCACCTTAAAGCGGGCACCAGATTCGGAGAGGAATGGAAATGGAAGTGATGAACAATATTATTTAATACTATAATAAAGATAAATAGAACAATTCACATTGTTAAAGTTTTAATAATTTTTTATAAACTATATTAATACTTTTTTTTCAAAAAATATTATAAATTAAAAAAAAATCATCTTCAAAAGAATGTCTTAAATTAATAAAATAATATAATTTATAAATATTTATTTATATAGAAACTATTCAAATTTTAAATAACAGAAATTTTCTTGCTCTTATGAAATGGGAGTTATTTTAATTTGTTAAATATTGACAATTTTTCTTTTAGGACATAATAGGAAAGTTGTAAAAGAAATAAAACATATTCATCTCGTGCGATTCGATTAAGTAGGGACACTAAACATAAAAATAGACTCTTTTGGTAAAACAGAAACAGATATTACAGCATTCACAATAAAGGCATACAAGATTCATTCTAAAGAGCTAGCCGGTACTGATGTGAACGCCGATGGCGACGAGAAATATGGTAATGAGTCCGAAATAGATGACGGCGTGAACCATAATAGAGGCGCCGCTTGTGTGCATGTTGCCGAAATCAACAACCTGGTTTCGACCCGGTAACTGGAAGAGCAGGCCCGGCGTTAACACCACGAACAGCACCACAGCCACCAACACTGGACCCCAGTCCGTCATCAATCTAATCAACTATATGCGATATAAATGGATGTCTTACTCGATCTAGTGGTTGCTGCTACTATTATAACTACTGTTCACGAAGAGAGATGTGTAGATCTAGAAAGATAACCAGGAAGGGAGATGTTAATGAGGAAGATGATGGAGAAACAAACAAATTAATGAAGATGCATAGGAAAATGATGGTGGTGGGATACGGGAGATTCTTTTTCTACGGCTCTTATCTTCTCGGGGTGGGAAATATTGTTTTGGAGTTGCTCAAACTTAATTGTAATATTTTTTTTTTGATATTTTAAAATAACTATAATATTTTATGAAAAAATTAATAATATAAATTATTTAGATTATTTTTATTTTATAAAATAAAATTCATTGCCTTATTTATTAATTGAAATATTATAATTTATTATTTTATTCATTACTAAAATATTATTATTTTTAACTTTAATTATTATTTAATTATTTTAAAATTATACAATCAACATTATAGATTCGTTTGATACAGTTTATTTAAAAACAAATTATATATTATTTAATAATCAAATTATCGAATAAGTGGTTAGTTTTGTTTGATGTTTTGGTATAATTTCTGAATAAGTTTATGAAACTTAACTTTTTAAAAGTGATTATTGGTGCTTTATTAGTTTGTACAATAAAAAAAATTAACTTATTAAATAAGATGAAACAAATAGAACTATGAAGTTATTATAATTTTTAAAAAATTATAATTACCACCAATAATTGAACCAAACAAGTCCTATAAATCATCACTTTAATTATTGTTTTATTAACTAAAATTATAATATTATTATAAATAATTAGAATAATTTATTTATAATCAAGCATATTTTTAATATTCATAAATAATCAGAGTAATTCGTATTCATTAATGCGTCCACACCGACCACAACGCAACTCAATTGCGGTCTTGTTAAATTTGTTGCCCGTTGAAATTATTAGAAAAAATTATATTTATTAAGCTTGAAAAAATATTTAAAATATTAAATTTATAATTTAAGAATTTTAATTTTAATTTCGTAATTGTTTTATACATGTGAAAACCAGCTTACAGATTCCTCTATCGATTCTCAGGTCAACAGTACAATTTTAAAATATAGATAATAATTATTTTTTAATAATTCTAAAATTATAGAAATATTTATAATTTAATGTCATAAAACACTATAATACTTACAATTTATCAATTCGATTATAAACATAG
Organism: Pittosporum tobira; assembly: GCA_032359685.1. Classification (NCBI taxonomy): domain Eukaryota; kingdom Viridiplantae; phylum Streptophyta; class Magnoliopsida; order Apiales; family Pittosporaceae; genus Pittosporum; species Pittosporum tobira. The sequence goes on from JAUMHB010050608.1 coordinate 3,093, forward strand.
ATAAGATTTTACACAATTTTAAAAAAAATATTTTTAAAACACTTGCCTTTTATATACAAATTATAATTGAGTATTTATTTATAAAAATTTTCCTTTTTTTAAAAGATATTTTTAATTTAAACACGGATGGTGTAATATTTAAAAGCGTAGAGGATAGTATTTTTTTGTTAAAATTTTTGTATCAAACATTTGGAAGGAAAAAAAATTCTCAAACAAGCATATAATCTCAAACTCATTCATAGAATTTGGGGCTTTGGGCGGCTGGGGGCAGCTTGACTATTTGTGGGCTACGGCCTGCTCCTCAGCTCCGAGGGCCCAAGGAGTCGTACTACTGTATAATTCTCACAAAAATCACAATCCTTTGATTTTTCAAAAATATTAAAAAATATGTTTAATTATTAAGAAATTATTTAGATTATTTTTAATAATATTATAATTTAAATAATAAAATAATTATTAAAATTATGAAGTATAATATTAATATATAATTTTAAATAATAAAATATTAATTAAAATGGTAAAATTTAATGTTAAAATAATAAATAAAATAATAAGTTATATTTAATAAAATAAAAATCATTTAAATAATTTAGACTATTAAAATTTTTAAAAAAATTAAAATTTTAATATAAAATCAAAAAAAAAAGTTTTAATTTTAATAGACAGGTGGAATATTTAGCGAATAAGTAACAACTTCAGCGCCTCATTTCGTCCTCTTTTTCCAGTTAAAGATTGGTACCACGTGGACAACTTCTATTGGCAGCTCTCCCATCATTCATAGCATTCTATCAAAACAATTATTTATTATTATTTTCTAAATTTATAGGAACAATCAATCCCTCCATTTTCACCTCCTCATTTCAAATAGGGTTTACCTCTGCTTCTTCCAATTCGGACGGGCGTTTTCCCGGAAAATTCATCTCAATTTTCCCGGGAAATCGTACCCCTCCGATAACCATTACCTTTTCCCCAGCCATCTCGTTATTAACCTTTGATTTATCAGGTTATCATCTGGATTTTCTTCCTCTTTCTTCTTTCCTATTTGAGTTATTTATTGTTGTTAGGATTAATTTGATTGGATTATTTGTTAATCAGATATGGCGGGGAGTCAAGGAGGTTCCTCGAGGAGAAGTCTGTCGTTGACCAGCTCATCTTCGCTTGCGAAGAAGAGAGCTTCAGAAAATGGAGGAGGAGCTGCTCCTGAATCCTACAGAAAATCTGTCACAGCTTCTCGTTCCATGTACGTCATCAATTATATACAATACATACATATTTGTCATCAATTATATACAATACATACATATTATTAATTCCTTGTTTGGATTGTAATTAATTCATTTGTAGATTTTGATTTATTGATGAATTTTGGTATTCAGGTTTGAAGAAAAACTCGTTTGTCTTCCTATTTAACACTAATAAAATAGATAACATCACTTAAGAATAGTAAGTTTATAATTGCCCTTGTTAGGGTTTAAAATTGATGTTTACAACAGTTAAGTAGATTGACGGACAGTATTTGAGGTTATTTTATGCTGTCAGGTGTCAGCTACTCATATGCTATGTAGCAAAGGTGGTTTTCTGAGGTGATTAACACATACTATAATGGTCAGAATAGTATTCCACTAGACAAAGAATTCTATCACTATCCATGTCGAATCCCATATCTTCAAGTCTTTACCTACCCCTTGTTATTAATTTTGTGCTCAGTTTTTTCTGCTGCTTTTCAAGAGCAGAAGCTTTTGTTGGAAGGAGCGTAATCAAGTAATATCAATTCGTAAAATTTCTGACGTTGGACTAGAAAGGGAAAAGGTGTCGGGTATATAACGATCAATCTTAGAACATTATGCAAGCAGACATGGAATACAATATGAATTAAAATGGGTGTGATGTGAGCTTGGAAACACACCCGGCCACCGCATAATCGACAATACATGTCTGAAGGTTAAAATTGAATCTAGAACTTCTTGATTTGGCCTAATGGCAGTTTCTGTATTCAATTCTCTTTTGGAGCAGGGGACTAACAGGAGAGCGTACAGTTAAGCGCTTGCGGCTTTCAAAGGCCCTGACAGTACCTGAATCTACTAGTATTCACGAAGCTTGTCGTCGGATGGCAGCACGTCGGGTTGATGCTTTATTGCTGACTGATTCAAATGCATTACTGTGCGGAATCCTGACTGATAAGGTTTGACTTCAATCATGTGTGTGATATAACATCATGCAAAAGTACCATGTACAAGGTATAATTTGTCACTAATTACTTTGTTTGGTGCTTATAGGATATTGCAACAAGAGTTATTGCTCGTGAGGTTAATCTTCAAGACACACCTGTTTCAAAGGTTATGACAAGGAACCCGATTTTTGTGCTTTCGGACACTCTTGCCGTTGAAGCCCTGCAAAAGATGGTGCAAGGTTGGTGTTAATTGGAAAGTGACATCATTTTTTCAAAATAACTGTTCTAAATTCTCCTATTGCTTGATATTTGCTATAGGAAAATTCAGACATTTGCCTGTTGTGGAGAAAGGAGAGGTCATTGCTTTACTTGATATAGCAAGATGTTTATATGATGCTATTGCTCGTATGGAACGGGCTGCTGAAAAGGGAAAGGCTATCGCAGCTGCTGTTGAAGGTGTTGAGAAACACTGGGGCACGTCTACATCTGGTCAGTGCTTGTGTGGACTGACTTATGCTGAGTAGATTATTCTGTGAACATATTTGGTTGGGGACAATGAATTTTGGTGGACAGTGTTATACGTTCTCCAACAGATACTTTCGCTTGACTGACATTTATTGTTCATTATATAGGTCCAAATACATTTGTCGAAACACTTCGAGAGAGATTGTTTAGGCCATCACTGTCTACAATCATTTCCGAGAATTCAAAGTAGGTAATATCTAGACTTTTAGATTTCTTTTCACTGACATTTCATATGGCATTTTCTGGATGACAATTCCTGATTTTAACAAGTACAAGTTGCTCTGTCCAATTGATTGTGCCATTTCCAGGGTTGTAACTGTGTCACCAGCGGATACAGTAGTAGTGGCAGCAAAGAAGATGCTTGAAAATCGTATTAGCTCTGCAATTGTGACTGTTGATGAAAAACCAAAGGGAATTCTAACGTCAGTTTCTTCTCTAGTGTGTATTGTTTTATAAATTTTTTGCTCCTAGAAAGGGAATTATGCAACTTATAGCAAACTGATCATATATTTACTTTTATTGTTAAATAAGTTTGAATAACAACTTGTGTACTACTTTTGTCAGTTCAAAAGATATTCTAATGCGAATGGTTGCACAAGATCTCCCTCCTGAGTCGACTTTGGTGGAGAAGGTATTAACTCGCTATAATGAGACTGTGTTCTGCTGAAAAATATTTGGAGTTTTTTCTAGTTGTTCCGGTTTCCATATTATTTTTCAGTTTGTAATTCGAGGAGAAATTTTTGTATTGGCTGCTTTTCTGAAAAAGAATAGAACTTTTACTCTCCATATATGTAGGTGATGACTCCAAATCCGGAATGTGCAACAGTTGATACACCAATTGTTGATGCTCTGCATACCATGCATGATGGAAAATTTTTACACCTTCCCGTTGTTGATAGAGGTTTGTAACCTGTCTTGATTTGGGCTGCAAGTTTGTACCAACTTTTCCTAGTTAACAAAATGATTTCCTAATTAACAAAATTTGGACTGCAGGTGGAATTGTAGTTGCTGTCATCGATGTACTTCATATAACGCATTCTGCTGTTGCTACCGTAAGTGAATTTCCGTTTTCTGGTGCCACCTAATGCTCATTTCCTTTTCTAACATAATTGATGGCTGAATGAGCTAATGCTTAGGCATTATGATGCGCATTAATATCATGACCTGAAAAAATTATTATTTGAATGTTGGATTGCATCATAAACCAAATATTAGCTGAAAAAGATAATGCAGGTGGATCAAATTCCTGGCAGCTAATTAACTAAGTGAATACTGTCCTTGCAACTTTTTAGTTTTTTCTTTTTTCCATAAGGAGGGAAAGTTCTCAACTTCTCTATGAAATGAAGAAAAAGGATGGAAGTTGTAGGACACTTATCTGATTGCCAACAGATAAATTTAAATAACCAACACACTGTTTTTGTACAGAATCTTCTAGTACCTGAGAATATAGAACTCCAATGTCTACAGATTATAATAACTTGGAAACCTTCAGGGTCCTCTTCTGTTTTTATAACTAATTTGAATCCTGACTACTTAAATGAGACTTTCGTATTCAATAAATTACTTTAACGTTTAAATAAAAATTTGGCGAAAGTCTATAATTAGTATTATTTTTTCTTTTATAAAGCCGAATCCACAACCACAACCTTTAGCAATGATCTGGATAAACAACGTGATGCATGTAATATCCACAACTATGTGCACTTGGCAATCCCTTTGTAGACTGTGGGAGTGCCCAAGGAGATCATTGTAGCCGTGTCGTATTAAATGCTTGACATATAACACCTTTATTAAGACACTTATTACAAAGCTTCTTATCCTTGGGGTGCAAATCTGTAATTATTGCTAGGAAAAGTGATACTTTTTAAAGAAGTACTTATATTAAGATGTGAACACGTCACAAGCCTTCTGTTTGCAATTGTAACCAAATGGATGAAAACTTGAGTCTTCTAAATCACAAGATATCAAAACTTGGTCCACTTTGGCAAAGCTCCACAACTGTAGACTATCTGTTCATATGATGTAAAGCTCAACCTAAGTTTAGTGGAAATGGCACTTATCAAAAAAAGAAACAAGGTCTAGTGAAAATGGCATCCTCAGACAGGACTTTTTGTCCAATCTTCAACTACTTCTTATTTGAGAAATTACAGTCACCTATAGGTGCCCTTGTATTTTGCAACCTGTTCAACTTATATCAAGCTATTGTATGGAAAAGTGTGAAGCAAACACTCATATGCATTGTAAAGAACTTTCTGTAAGTTCATGCCTGAAGAGTCTTCTTCTTCCTTGAACTTCAGTAGTATTTCCTTTTGATTTCTGGAGAATAAATGGTCTCACCATTCCATGGATTATCAGATGGGGAATGCTGCTGGAATTAATAATGAGGCTGCGAGCAGTATGATGCAAACATTTTGGGACTCTGCCATGGATCTAACTCCTGGTGATGATGAGGACGATACACGGAGGTTTTTTAGGTTTTCTTTCATTAAATTTGCTTCTCTCATTTCTTTATGCTTTTCTTACATAGTAACGGTGATATCACAGTGAGGGCTCATTGAAATTGCCTTCTGAAGGAGCCGAGATGGGGAGATCTCTTCTATATCCTTCACCAAGTCTGCCTACAAGTTTTGCTTTCAAGATTCAAGATAGAAAGGGGCGCATGCATAGGTTCACTTGTGGTATGCTTCTACTCTGTTATAATTAGAAATACACTTTTAAGTGTCCAGAATTTGACTTCATAAACTTTCTGGTTTTTCTGTTCCGTGTGGTCAGATACTAGAAGTTTGACAGAATTAATAACTGCCATACTTCAACGAGTAGGGCATGATATTGACCGCAGCAACCTGCCACAGATTCTGGTATATGTTGGCATAATATTTTTCAAGTTTGGGTTCTTAATATTTCTTTAACAAACATAAGCGTATGACTAATTGTATTCCGTAGTATGAAGATGAAGACAAGGATAAAGTTGTACTTGCATCAGATAGTGATCTTGTGGCAGCTGTGGACCACGCAAGGTCAGCTGGTTGGAAGGTATGTTTCCTCTTTCATGGCGCCCATATGTCTAACTTCAGGCGGAGGCTGTTAAGTATTACGACTGAAGTACGAAATATTTGACGAAAATGGAATGTCAGTTATTTTTGAATGTCAGTTATTTTTCCAGTTTTCGGTGAACAAAATCTGACATTGTTAGGGAAGGATTGTGAACAGGGGCTAAGATTGCATCTAGATTATTCAGGGACACCTCGTCGTGGGAGGGGGTCTGGAGGTTTGGAGTATGGTCAGGCAGATGCATGGGCTTCTGCATACAGTGCAGTTGCAGCGGGGGCCGCACTAGTTGCTGGACTCGGTGTTTTTGCGTTTTTGCGGAGAGCTGGCGGCAACTGATTTTGATTGTTGTAGGAACATTTTGTATGAATTTGTTGGGAGCAGCAGAGCTGAGTTTCTCCCGGTATTTTGTTTGTTTAATATAGACGCTTCATACACACACACACACACACACACACACACACACACAATCACATATGCACAGCGTTGAGCCCAAGCTTCTGGTAGCTTTAGTGGACCGTGGGCCTGCCCCGGACATAAATGCCCCAATCAAAGGGAAGTTTATCTATCAATCTACCGAATGTGTCCGTGGTGGAGGGTGGCCCACTAAAGCTACTAAATCTCCTTCTTACTGTACCAGTCTTACTTTTCTGTAGGGATGGAATTTTTTCTGGCGTTAGAGAATTGAAAGGTGTGCGCTTTTTGTGATATCGATGGCCGACTCCCACTCGAAGTATTAGATTAGATTCCCAAAAGCAAGGAAAAGTAAAGAAGAAGATAAATACTCCAACATTAATCAATGATGATCACTGCATTTGCAGGCATCATTTTATTTTCTTTTGCCTTTTCGCCATCAGTAATGGAGTAGGTTCATATTTACTAAAGTAATGCAAAGTCAGTCATTCAAAATTACGTTATTTATTTATATGTCATTTTATCACATCAAATTTACTTTAATTCAAATTCCTATTTTGCAAAATTTTAAGCATTCTAACAGTAAGACTCAAATCCCTACATCTGTAACTGACGGCGAGCACAAACAGTATTATTTTATAGCGTGTTTAGTTCGAATCTTCCAATATTAATACCACGATATAACCCCAAAAAAAATTTTAAAAAATTATATTCCAAGTTACAAAACACTCTTGTAGGAGAATGTACGACTTACAGGCGATCAAATTTATTTGCTTTTTATGGTATATATAAACCAAAATTTGTGTGTGTGTGTGTGTGTGTGTTTGTTTTCTTTCTTTCTTTTTTAATTTTATTTGATTTTCCAAGAACATATATTCATTAGGCCACGCTTGATAAACAAACAAACCCAAGACTAAATAAAAGAAGGAAAGTGATAGTATGGTTTAGTTTGATATAATGAAAACGTATTTCAGAAAATACTTTATAATAAAATGTTTTCTAAGAAAATGGATTTTGAAAAAAAATAAATTATTTTTTGATATTTGATAGTCAAACTGAAAATGTACTTTTATATTTGGCTTTTGAAACAAATTTAACAACTATGTTATTATAGATTAATATAAGTATATTTTACTTTTTTTTAATAAGATAAATTAAGTTATTACAATGAAAATTTGAATTTATTTGTATGTATATAAAAACTTAATACTATAATTTAATAATAAGAATGTTCATAAGGAAAAAAAAATAATAAGATAGTGGTTTTGAAGATTTTTAAGAATAAGAAAATTTAAAATTTAGTAAATATATGTGTATATATAATTAAATATGAAAAAAGTAATTACGCATATATTGTGAAAATAAAAATATTATTTTAAAAATAAAATAAATAAAAAGATGATAATAGTGATTAAATAAAAGTGTTATGAAGAATGACATAAAAAGAACACTAAGACCATTTTTTGAAAAATGATAACAAAGGAATTTTCTTTTAACTGAAAAATGATTTCTTGTAGACTAGATTTTTCATGACATGCCAAATATTGAAAAATCTGAAAAATAATTTTTAAAAAATATTTTTTCCGTAATAAATGGAGCCCTAATTTATAAAAAATAAAAAAATAATTTAAATCTATTGTCCCAGCTCTAATTCAATCCAACTATTATAATTCATTTAAAATTTATATTTATTTTTTATAATTAATAAATTTAAATATGATATAATCGTTCAATTAAATTTAAAACAAACAACAACAGACAAATGATTTGGACTAAAAAAGAGAGGGGGTGAAACGGCGTCAATAACGGGAAATCAGTACCAGTATCGGTGGTCTGGTATCCACGATTTTATTTCTAACATGCTATCAAATGGTGCAGTAGATTTCTATAAGAAACATAATTAGCTAAAGTTATGGGGGAAATGATGAGTAGTAAGTACATAAACATTGCCACGTTACGGTTCCATCCGCACCAACTCCTTTTATGATTTTGTCATTTTCTTTCTTTTGTTCCCCACCTCCATAGCACTCCGATAAAACCCACCACTTTCTCCTCATTCACATGCATGTATCTATTATAATCAATCTCTAGCGCTCTCTCTCTCTCTCTCTCTCTCTCTCTCCATTCATGAAAAAATCTAATTTCACGTAGGAATATTGCTCCGTAGCCTCGATTTCCCTAAGCTCCATGATGGGATGGTTAAGAACCAGAGCACCTCCATTTTCCACTATTTTCTTGCTCTTTCTCACCCTTTCGATCGTTTTCGACCCGACCAATTTTGCAAATGCTACTCAACAACAACCCATCAAAACCATTGTCGTGTTGGTTTTGGAGAACAGATCTTTTGATCACATGATTGGATGGATGAAAAACGCCATCAACTCAAAAATCAATGGTGTCACAGGAAAAGAGTGCAACTCAGTTTCGACCAAGCCCACGGCCCAAGAAACAGAAGCAATCTGCTGTACGAATGATGCTGAGTATGTGGATCCCGATCCGGGTCACTCCTTTGAAGCTGTGGAACAACAGGTATTTGGCTCTGGCTCCATTCCTTCCATGTCTGGCTTTGTCGAACAAGCACTATCCATGTCTCCAAACCTCTCTGAAACTGTTATGAAAGGCTTCAAGCCGGAAAATGTTCCAGTTTTCGCAAAATTAGTAAGCGAATTCGCAGTTTTCGATAGGTGGTTCTCTTCAATTCCTGGCCCAACTCAACCCAATAGACTTTTTGTCTACTCTGCAACTTCTCATGGATCCACAAGCCATGTGAAAAAACAATTGGCCACAGGGTACCCCCAGAAAACAATATTTGATTCACTTCATGAAAGTGGGATAAACTTTGGCATTTATTTTCAAAACATTCCCACAACTCTGTTTTACAAAAATCTGAGGAAATTGAAATATATATTTAAGTTTCATGAGTTTGATTTGAAGTTCAAAAAAGATGCTAAAATGGGAAAGTTGCCTAGCTTGACTGTGATAGAGCCCAGGTACTTTGACCTAAAGGGGATCCCAGCTAATGATGATCATCCATCACATGATGTTGCTAATGGGCAGAATTTGGTGAAGGAGGTGTATGAGGCCCTGAGGTCAAGTCCCCAATGGAATGAGACCCTTTTGGTGATTACTTATGATGAGCATGGTGGGTTCTATGATCATGTCCAAACTCCTTATGTTAATATTCCAAGCCCAGATGGAAACACTGGCCCTGCACCTTCTTTCTTCAAGTTTGATCGCCTCGGGGTTCGTGTTCCGACAATTATGGTGTCTCCTTGGATCAAGAAAGGAACTGGTAAACTCCGATCATCCTTGTGGATATAATTTGACTTTTTGAATCTATTTGCAAAATTCTACAATACTTATCATGTGTTATCTGTTGTTCATGTAGTGATAAGTAGGCCAAACGGGCCTACTCCAAACTCTGAGTTCGAGCACTCTTCAATCCCGGCTACCATAAAGAAAATTTTTAATCTCTCAACCAATTTTTTGACGCACAGAGACGCTTGGGCCGGGACATTTGAGGAGGTTGTTGGGGAATTAACCTCTCCCAGAACCGATTGTCTGAGTAAGCATCTCTTGTACTCCATTCGTTTCACAAAATGAGTCACCTTTCAAAATTTAAGAGCCTAACTCACTTATTTTTTGGTCTGTCAATTGGTTGCAGTGGTTCTGCCGGATGTGGCTCCTCTAAGAAGAACGGAAGCAGATGAAGAAAGAGGGGTGTCGGAATTTCAAAGTGAGGTAGTCCAACTGGCTGCTGTTCTTAACGGTGACCATTTCTTGAGCAGCTTCCCTGATGGAATGAGTAACAAAATGAGTGTAAAACTAGCTCACAACTACGTGAGGGGTGCCATGTCGAGATTCATGACAGCAAGCAAAGAAGCCATCAACTTGGGTGCTGATGAATCTGCAATCGTAGACATGAGGTCTTCTCTCACTACTAGATCCTCCCTTCATAACTGAGTTGAATGAATGAATCCACATAGGATATTAATTCTTTACTTTTTTGTTGAATTGTAGTGAATCCAAGGGTCCTATTTTGTCCTTTAGAATTGTCTATTTTACGAAAATCTCTAAAAGAGGAGATTGTTTATAGAAATTGAGAGCTACATTTGGTTGATGTAATGACTTCAACAAAGTTCTAAATTAACCGTGCAAACAATCATAGTTTGAACCTAAAAAATAAGTTTTTTTAAGTCCATAAATGAGCCGGGTCAAGTCGTGTTTAGGAGTGTCAGAACTTGAGCTCGTTAAGAAGCACTTCAGAACGAGTAGAGCTTCTCCTGAAGCCAAGATTTACCATGTCGAGCTTGACTCGTGTTGAGAACAAGTCGAATGCGAGCCCAAGTCGAGTTTTATCAAGCTGGAATGTGTTCGAGTTGAGTTCACGCCGGTAGTTTTTTTTTTTTGGAGAAAAAAAGAAAAAATGCTTTAAAATTCTCTAAACGGAGATAAGAACCTCTCGTATAAATCAGTTGTGTTAGTTTTACAGAGATGAAGCATAATCATCAAAACAAGTGGATACTTGGGCTCATCATTTGTGTTAGATTTACATAACTGAGATGAAGCATGTATAATCATCGAAACAAGTGGATACTTGGGCTAGAGCTTTTATAATATTCAAGCATTGCTATCTAACTTCATACAGAACATGGATTTTACCATGTTGATACATCAGCTATAAGTACTCGAAACTGATTTGAGAACCTTGACATGCTCGTTCTTATTTGCCAGCTTCTATAATTCACAAAACATGCAATCAGGTAAAACCGCAGAAAAACATTGAAATTTGACCCCCACAAAAAAGAAGAGTTAAACACATACCTCTCTCGTTAGTTATAGGGCTCGTTTGATAAAATTTTAAGTGGTTGAAATCACGTTGTTGAAACTGAATTAAAAAAGTTGAAATCTTGTTTGGTGGCTATCAGCTTATGTAACTTAAAGTAAATTATTATTTGATATCAATTGTAACAAGTACAACTGACATGATATATATAACTCTTAAAATGACATAAATTTATGCGTTATATTTTTCAATATATTTAATGTATAAAAATATTTTGTAAAAAGAGTTTTGAAACATTTTAAAATTCATATCAAAATATTATCAAAATATTATAACATTTAAATTTGAAAAGAGAATATAATTATCTGTAGAAAAACAAAATTATAAATATAAAGA
>JAUMHB010050619.1:5413-16549 GCA_032359685.1 Pittosporum tobira
AATTTTTAGATAGCCCATTTGGTTCAACTGCATAAGACCACATATTTTTCGGGGTGTGTGTGTGTGTGTGTGTGTGTTTATATTATTGTTATGGCATTTATCAATCTTTTGTGTATTGAAACTAAGCATATAACTTATGTTAGCTTCTATAAAAACATTACACGATTTATATTGACTTAATTTCTACAATACAATATAGTGAGAAAAATCTTTTCAGGCATCTCAAATAAAATAATAATATATCTTTAATGGACAAAATATTTTGGAAAGAAAAAACACTTTTTGGCATTTGCCATAATTATTTCAAAAATTAAAAGAACATTACAATTGTTAATAGATATAATATTCAAATAACATATAAAAAAATATACTCAAACTTTTTTCTTTGTGCATTGCATGGGTGTCAACTCTAGCTAGTTTCATTTTGTATAGAGCTTTTTTATCACCAACTTAAAAAATTTTATAAATAAAATATTTAAATTAGCAAATTAGCTTGACAAAAGAGGAGAGAAATCTCCAAGCTGCTAAAATCCAAGAAAGCCCATATTGAAAGGCTTGACTGATGTATTAAATATATTAGGGCTTAAGGTCAATCTCCACTTTAAGCTCTAGCTCAATTGACGGTTTCCTTATTTAACTTTTGCTTAAAAGTGTTCGCTTGAATAAACTTTGTAAAGAGTATCATTATAGTAGACAAATACATTTATATATTCAAACTTATATTTTAGTTTCATGTATAATAAACGATTTCTTCTAGTTCTAGACGTTGGATGTATTGCAATAGGTATATGAATTTTCTAAATGTTACACTTATCTCTAATATTAATTATTTTGAATTGATATTTTGTTTTATATTTTTGGAAACATTAAATTTCACGCTATGAGATATTTTTTTCAGATAAGATTTTCAAAATATAGAATTATTATTAACATTTTCCCAATTAGGAGAATAAAATGATAATTTTTTGGTCATTTTGTTTAATTTGAAAGCATTTTTCATTTGTGACAAACAATGCAAGCAATATTTCATTATCCATAAGTTGTTTGGGCCTTTGAGTTAATATAGATACAATGTTCGATGATTTATATAGGCCCACTATCCAAGAAAGCCTATATTATAGGGCTCGCTTGAGTATCTCTATATAATAGGGTTACATTCCACCTCCGCCTCTACTATTAATATATATGTTACATTGTTGAATCGTATTCGGTTATTCAAATGAACATCTACTTAGAATAGCTCAATCAAATAAACCATGCCATGTTTATCATCATGGAATTGAGGTATGTTTAGTTACTCAATTTTGTATTTAAATTCATCTACATTTATTAATTTCTTATAGATCTAGAAAAAGGATATGAAATTACAAAAATAATATTTCCTCCTGATTTGGGAGGGTTTCTCTCATTTTTGGAGAGTCCTTCCCTTAGATCCCTTATTGTTTATTTATGTTCTTTTCTACTATGAATTTTTCTTCTTGTTGTGTGGGAGTCTGTATTCTCCTATCTTTGTTTGGAGTTAATTTTTCTCCTTAAGGATTTAGGAGAGACTCTTACCTGAGAGCTTAATTGTCTTCTCCATCATGTGGGATTGTATTTTATCTATTTTCAATGTGCTTAGTGCAGATTTGGTCAAACATGGTGCCATATAATTTCTTCATAGTTCGTCTTTTGAAGATTTACTCAGATCTTTGAGATTTTGGATGTGTATATTTCGGGAATATAGGTGGTGTCCGTTAGTTATAGGTGGTGTCCATTAGTCTTTTGCTAGGGACGTCACATCTTCTTGATTTGATTTCTGTTTATTGTTTATTTTCATCAATTGTAACAAATTTACAAACTTAATATATATGACAGTCATTTCAATAGATATTTTGCCTTGATTTATGATGTTTGTGTATGTTTTCCATTATCAATTCACATCCTTACTCAAACTTTTTACTTACATTATTTGTTTTTTCAAAATGTCTTAGTCAACTATGGTAAGTAAGATATGTCTTGTATATTCTCGTTAGATTTGAAAGAACTATTATAATGTATTTCCTTGTATGACAGAAATATGTTAACTATTATACAATGATTACAGAGTAAGGGGAACTATTTCTTAAATTATTTTGCCAAGGTTATATACATATAGAGACAATTATAATTTTTTGATAGACTTTGAAATATAGTAATATGAGAATAAATGGATAAATGTAGTATTAATTTCAATTGCAAAAGGATATTAGTTGAGAAAATAATTGTAGTTGCAAATGTTATGATATTTATTCATTTGGGTTGTTTCCTATTATTTCTCTGCCTCACTTATTGAAAATCTAATTTTGCAGGCAATGTATCCATATGTAATGGTAATTATCTTAACCAAGAATATGAGGTCATCATTACTTGTATTCAATCTAAAGATGTTTGTCGCCAGGTAAGAAACAATGACCTGTGTTATATGCATGATTGAATTGTAGTATCTTAAATAGCTATTTTCTTTATCCCAAAATAAATGAGTCTTAACTTATCATTTTGTAAGACAAATGATAAGTCACGGCTCATTTTTTTTTTTTAAATGTAGTGTAAAATTAATAGTTTTTTCTAATCATTATATGACATGAATATTTATACAAAATTACAAGATAGTAAACATTATTTATAGATTGCAATTTATAATGTATTTAACATTGTATTACTACAATTTTAATATATTATATAGGCTATTGTTAGGGGAAAAAAGGTCTCCTGCAACCCCATTTTTAATGATAAATTAAGTACAAAATTGGGCAATAGCTTGTCAAATATACACTCAGTTAATTAAGAAAAAAAATAATCACATAAATGACAATATACGAACAATGGATGAAAAATAAAGCAAACATAAGACACAACGTGGAAACCATAAAGAAAAAATCATGGGTCAAAGTCCAAAAATCTTTTACTATTCCAAGAATAAATGAGTCATTGGAATCCTCTTAGGTTTTACACCATTACACTTGAGGTTTTCCAATTATTGAAAATAGTATAGAATTGCCTATATTAGATGGTTCACTCCTAAAAGCTCACCAGAAAATATCTCCAAATTAACAAGATGCAAGCTTCAATTATAAAGTCAATTGATATTAAAACACCAAACACCCAAGGCTTCACAATTTCTATATTCCAGTTGTATTCTCTTTTCAATTGCTCTACTATTGCTCTTGACGAGATTATTGAATTTCTTCTTTTAATCAAATGTTTCTCCTAAGATGTTCTATTTAACTAAAAATCGCACTATCACTTTATGTTACCTACTTTCTTAAATGATGATAAATTATACATTTTCTGAATTTAGACTTTTTGTTGAATCTTTTAAATTAAAGTCAGATTCTATCTTTATCCTTATTTGGCACAAAAATATCTTGTAAGACAAGATCTTCTGCCTATTCGTTTATCCATGTTTCATCATTATGCAAGTTTTCCTTAACCATTTGATATGTTATATTGCCCAACCTCAAGATATGATTTACTTAGTGCTACCACCAGTTTCTCATAATTGTTAGACAAAGAACTAAAGAAGCAAATGTGCTTGAACCTCATTATCAAAATTCAACTTCATATGAGACAAGTGGTTCACCAAGCCCTAAACCTCATATATGCTAGGAAACACTACTTCTATCTTTGTACTTTAAGTCACGATTTTCTATATCACAAAAGCCTAATTATATGGATTCTTTTTCTCATGCATGGTCTCATGTAAACATTTTGTGAAAAATTTTGTGAACGGGCCACAATTTAATTTGACCTATTGTCAGCATGTTTATCTTGTTCCAAATAGACTCACTTTCATCTATAGTCTTTTTTTTCCTCATTTCCCAAAAGATCATAAAGATCCTTGTGATAAAAGAGATCTTTGATCCTCAGATTTCAATTTGCAAAAATAATATACATTAATTTGGTCATGGCATAGACATAATCAACCATTTAGTTCTTCCAGATAATAATTTGAACCAAAGTAGCTCTGTTACTACTTATTGGAAAAAATACTCCTCCTACAATACTTGTTATTGATTAACTCAATATCAAATAGAGAAATAATTTCTTAAACAAACACTTAGGCAACTAAGCAATAAATTAAATATAGAACTGTAAATATGTATATAACCCAAGAAAATAAAGCAAAGAAAACACACAATTTTTTTAGTTAAAATCCTAAATGTAAAAACCATGAGTTAAACTCCGATCTTTCACTTCCCAAAAAGCATGGGGTTACCACAGTACTGTCAAGGTATAGGGAGCTTTGCAATAAATTAAAAGAGAACAAAATCACCTTTAATAATAAATAATTTACATAATTTTTATTTTTTTTTAAAAGCGCAAAATTACCTCAATTGTATTGAACAATCTAATAGATTCCACAATATATCTACAAATTTACACAACACAAGCTTCAATTAATCCGAGTTAATTTGTACTTAGATTAACCATTCAACCAAAATTCTCGATCAATCTCGCTTTATTACACATTTTCTTGCTCACAATGATGATGACAAAATGAATTTCTATGAACTTAAATATGAATCTTTTAATTTTATGAGAGTTTCTGTTGCTATCTCTATTTATATCTCGGTCGTCGTCCTTCCCCTATAACTAGTCTCTCATTATTTATCGGATATGAGACTCACCTAACTTATGATATCCCAACAGTCTCCCATTCACAAGTATTTCATCAAATTAACATCTCTAAACTCTCTTGAAAACCGAAACATTTCTCTTCAATCACTATGATACCAATTTTTTCTTAACTGATATTTACTATTTCTCTATTTTGTGTTATATTCCATCACGAATCGGACATCTTCCCTTAATTAACTGGAATACCAATTCTTGGCCAGCCACTATCAGAAGCTCATATTATGCGTCATTGTTAGCTGCTTAAAATTTGAATTTTAGGGCTTGCCTTATGTTGAACCCTTCAGAGCTTACCGATACCATCCCTGCCCCGGTTGTGGTCTAGAAATAGCTTCCTATAGCCACAGTATTCATGATCGCAGTCGGGATCGGTGGGGATTTCCTAAGGGAAGGAGAATTTGACCATGAATTTGGCTAACAAATGGCCTTTAATGGCTATTTCAGGTCAGCATCTTCTTTCAAAATTCCCCATTTCAATGGCCTAACCTTCTAGTCCTCCTGACAAATCTTGTGTTGCAATATTTTCCTCAGTGGTAGATTGGTTAGGATGATGATGATTCATCCTTGGAAACAATGTCATACTTTCCTAGAACTCATGAGTGGCACAAGGTTGAAATTTTAGACACTCGGGTATCTTGTTTCATCATCTTCAGTGCTTGGCTCATCTTGTATGTGGGCTTTTGTGTTCATCATCTTTCAGTGTTTGTCTTATCTTGTACGTGGGCTTTTCTGCTCAATTCTCAGCCTTTATGACTACCGCTCTCATTGTTAGGGGGAGGCTGCCAGACAAAGATGTAGATCCTATTTGAGCCCGAACTTTATGAGAAGAGGATAACGAGAGGTATCTCTTCACTTCGTCGAAGACTTCCTAGCATTTGTGGATACATTCAAAATATTTTCTGCCTTCCAAGGTCTTGAAGAAGGTGAGGGAACTTTTGGACGATTGTGCTATGATGCTTCTGAGTGCGACTATCCTACCTATCAGCCTTTGTACCTACTTAATGTTCTTAGGAGAATTCATTTCCAAAATGGCTTTTCTCTTTTCAGGATTTGCTTTTGTTCCTCTCTTACTGACCAAAAGTGCGCTTACTTGGATTTGATCTCATCTCATTTCTCCTTAAATTATGGAAAAAGTCCTAATGATTTGCATTATGGCTAGTTTCTCTCTTGATCTATATGATCATATCATTCACAATAAACCTCCATGTTTTTGCTAATTTGGTTTTCAAATACCCGAATAACAAATCTTTAGCTAGTTGCCTCGCCATCTTTCAGGCCGAACGACATAACTTTACAGGTGTAGATGCTCAATGTGTGATGAACATAGTTCCTAGAATGTTTTTCTCAGCCATCATGATTTGATTATGACCTAAGTATGCGTCCATGAAGCTTAGTTTGAGTTGGTGCAGTCAATAGACATTCTTAAGTGCCTATCTTTTCCTCTGACTCATCAGTCTATGTTAAGGGTTACCCCCTTAATTGGTGTACTATAATGTGATTGTTGATGCAGGGCATGTCCTATGCCGCCAGCCCTTATTTAATTTTGGTTATAAGATATTGACCGATTTTTATAGTTTTCTTTAGGTCTTCAATATCATAAACAGGCTATGCAATTGGCTATGTCTGTCCCTTCGTGAACAACTCAGTTTAGATTGTCATTATTCATTGTTTAAATCCTGAGAGTTTTCTGTAGCAAATCCTGGTTAGGGGTTGGTCTCCTCGGGATTCCCTGACCTCGTATGACGTTAAGAACTTCATTTTTGAATGAGGTATGGAAGTGATGATTCTTCCCAAGTTCACTTTTAGGGGTGAGGGCATTTCGACCACGCAAAATTATGTGTGAAACGTGCTTCAACAGGGAGCTATGCCAAAGCTGGTCGGGAAGGTAACAGTTCTTATCACAGGCATCAGTTTGTTATAGAACCCATATAGGGGAAGCTTATTGGAGACTTCTGAGGTCCTCCCGTCATGTTCCATTTACTTGTAGGCATGGGCATACAAGATGTCTGCAAAACTCCCATTGTCCACGAGTATTCTTTTCGTCAAATACCTATCCATGTTAATGGTGATTACCATAGTCCGTGTGGGGTCAACAATACTCCCCTATAGTCTTTGTTGCTGAAGGTGATTGTTGGGGAGGGAGCTCGATGTTTTCTCCAATTCGGATAGCATGATGGTGGGCTATGCAATTAGTGTTTTCCCCATTCTTGCTCGAGTCCTTGGGGGATTGACCTCACTTGTAGATGGGATTGCTTATCATCGGAGTTATCTTTATAACTCGAAGGTCAAAAGGTTGTCATATACATGCTCATAAAGGTCGATGAAATTGACCCTTCCTTCAAGCGCCAAATGTTGATGCCAAATTCTCGTCAATGCCCTAATCGTCATCATCCTTAGAACGCCTACCTCCTAAGGTTATCTGCAAGAAAGGAATAAGGTATTTATCACTTTTCCTCCTTTGATGCTTAATTAATTAAGATTAGGTTTTAAGGAATAATTATAATGGAGGGAAGCAAATACGGCAACAACATAATTAGGTTTCCGATTGTACGTATCAATTGTTTAATGGTGGCAATATACAATCTCACAAAAGGTTCAATGAAATTGGCCCCTCCAGTGTCAAATATTGATGCCAAATTCTCACATATGCCATAATCGCCAACAATCCTCAGAATTTCTACCTCTTAAGGTTATCTATGAGAAGGGAATAAGATTTTTATCACCTTTTTACCCTTCCAATCCTTAATTAAGTAATTGTTTTTAAGGAACAATAATAATGGAAGGAAACAAATATCAACAACATAACTTGGGTTCCAATTGTATCGGTTGTTATATGTGTTATGTGACACTTATAGTGCATGCATGAGTAGGAGTTTATATAGGACACATCTCAGGTTAGTTACATAATTTGGAGTATTGATATGGAATTATTGGATATGATCTCCTCTTAGATTAATCCTTTTTAGAAATGGTTATTCGGAGATACAAGGATCGGAATCTTTGGAGTATATGTTGAAATATCTTAATTAGTTATTGTTTGGAACCCTATTAAGTTCATCAGTATCATTGGGCCGGACCCAAGGAATGGTCCACGAGGCCTAACACATCTCCATCTTTATACAAGGACCACTAGATCTCATTTAGTCCTCACCCGTTTAATTTTGAAACCTAACTAACTAACCAAACATGGTTTATTCTTCTTCTCCTATCCTGTCCTCCAACCCAAATCAACCTTTGCCCATTGGAATGCTAGCAATTTCTCTAACCCAAAATAACCTTTGACCATTGTATGCGATTGGAGGACTCGCTAGCATTTGCAATGGGCGAAGGTTGTTTTTTGGTTATAGGAACTGCTAGAATTTTCAACGGGCAAAGATTGATTTGGTTGTAGGACTAGCTAACAGGAGAAGAAGAACCCATGGTTGGTTAATTAAATTTCAAAATTGAATGGTGTGAGGACTGAATGAGATGTATTGCTCCTTATATAGAGATGCAGATGAATGCTCACTATAATACATATGGGGATTTAAGCAAGAAGCATGACATAGGTATATGGAGGCAGGGTGCAGCAAGAGGGGACTCAGTTTAGCTATGGCGTATGCCATCAAAAACATAATTCATGGCTTGGTAAAACTTTTCACGATGGGTGAAATGAATTTGATACGAATCGATGATACCCTCTTTGTGAAGCTTGTGGTTGCCACATAAAAATTTCATGAGAAGGTCAAAATCCTAAAACTTTCCCAATACTACAAGCATAATAATTTACTGATAAATTACCAATCCAATGCACAAATCTTTAGGTACATTCAAACATGAAACTTTGTAAAGGAAGCTAATTAGCCAAATCAATATGCAAGTTTATGGTGCCAATAGGGTCAAATGTGACAACTTTGTATAAAAGTTTTTCTCTTGTACTTGTGACACACTTACATAAAGTGGCAACTACAAGAAAAAAATGATGAATTATTACAGAATTGTGTTACGATAGACCTGCCTCGCTCGAATAAATTTGCAGTTTAATTTAGTTATTTTGCTATTTTTATAGTGTTTTATTTTTTAATAGACCTAAAAATATCAGGTTGGTTTATCAGTAATTTATGACACTTGCAATACTGGAAAACCTTGTAATTTGCAAGCCTGTACATAGTTGGATTTGGACCTTCCCATGAAATCTGTCGTGGCATCCACAAGCTCCACAAAGAGGATATTGTCTGTTGGTAGCAAATTTGTTGCTTCCATCGTGAGCAGATTTACTAAGCCTTGCAGCATATTTTCTTTGGCATGTTCCATAGCTAAGCCAAAAAAAAAAAAAAAAAAAAAGCCTCTTCCTGTTGCTCCTCCCTCCATCTGTCTAAATCTCTCTTTTTACTTAAATCTCTAGATCTCTGATCTCTTTCCTGATCTTATGGATGGAAACTCAAGTGGATTTCTAGTGTATAATTGTTTCTTCCTATCCACGCCATATAATTCACTGACCCAAGATATACCTTGTCTGGATACTTAGTATTCGTGCAAAATTTAATCGAATCCCACAATTGCCTTGTTCTTGGAATGGGTTGACTTGTGTTTACCTGCTCAAATAGAATACGATGGTTAGTCATTTCTTGCCCTCCAATGCCAGTAAGAATTGTGCACAGAATTCTTAAAACTTCAAAGTATTTATGCTTCAATAATGACTTAGCTGCCGGATCACTAGAGGAACTCTGAGGTTTATATATTGTTGAGATCGCTTGTATGTTCAAGATAGGTTATACTATGGAGATTATGATAGCCCAATCCTTTTAGGACTCCTTGATATCGATCATATAAGAATTGTGTTTCTGAGATATTCGACAAGAATCTAGGAAGGAATCTTCCTAGATTGTGTGTCTGTATTCGGACTTGGGCCACACTTTCACATTGATCCCAACTAGGATTATCGGATTCTCTAGGTTATCAAGCAAACCGCGAATCAATTCTCACGAACCGATTTGTGGTGGGTTCGCGTGTCAGTTCTCAATATTGAGCGAACCCATTTACATACTATAAATAAGTGTAATTTAGAAGTAATTAAAGTAATATTAGTTGTATTATTAGGGGTACTAAATTGTCAATCAAAGTATATATACATGTTTCAAAGTATATATACATGTTTATTGACCAATACTATGGTTTTACATAAATATAAAGACTATGGGCATATAATATGGGCATGGTAAAAAAATTAGAATATAAATAATCTAAATAGTATAGCTACTAAGTCTACCCCCGACGAATCGCGTACTGGTACTTTAGCGTACCACGTACCAAAGCGTATCGCGAATCAGGTAACACTGATTCCAACTCCTTTAGCTCATTTTTAAGTGGAGGGGATGTGGAGAGAGTAGCTTTCCATTATCTCTGTTGAATGTGAAAAACCTTCTTAAAATGTCTATTAGAATTCGAAATTAAGACTTTTTAGCTTATAAGACTAACTTGTCACGTACTAAAGCTTTACATATTGTTCTCTGCTAGGGAAGACTTGATCTGATATCCTTATCTCAACTGTAGAACCCAGAACAAGTCAAAGATGAATGTATACTACGATCAGTCTTATCATGTTATGGGGGTTCAACCTATCCCAAGCTTACTTAGTCTTGGAGATTGTTAGAAGGTAATCTAGATGTTTCCTAAGAGATTAATGATTACATTTTGCTTCTCTAATTGTCTTTTGTTGTACGCTAGGTGCATTATTATTGATGTATCCAAAAAGTCCCTTTGTTCTCAGTTCTCCCATTAAATGTCATCTCTTGTATTAACTGGTAAAAGGGCCTCCCTATAATTTGAATTGTGTGTGAAAAAATATACAGGGTTCCCTTCCTTAAATTGTCTCTTTATAGTAATATGAGTATATTTCAGTTTTTTAATTTGGCATCGGAGCGTATTCTGAAAGGGACCAGAAACTATGGCATCAAATAATACGTTGCAGCCACAACTTCTGCAGTCTCAAGACCTATGCAGTATTGTCGAAACGAACATTAAGGAGCCAGAGAATCTAATTGATCTCACAACACAACAACAAGCTGATTTGAAGGAGACAAAGAAGAAGGATAGGAAGGCTTTGTACTTCATCTTCCAAGTTGTAGATGAAATTGTATTTGAGATGCTAGCTTCCTCAAAATCATTTGAAGAACTATGCGAGAATTTAAATACTGCCTAGAAAGGTGTAGATGAAGTTAAGGTAGTGAACCTGTTGGCTCTAAGGAGTGAGTGACTCCCTAAGAATGAAGGAAATGGAGTTTGTGGAAGATTTATTTAATCGAGCAAGCAGTCTTGAAGCTGAATGGAGAGACCATTGATGAAAGAAGAATTGTTGAGAAAACTTCTTAGAAGCCTTACCCGAAATTTCGAGTTTATTGTTGCTGCCATTGTGGAATCAAAAGATTTTTTCACTCTATGTATTGAAAGCTTGATGGGAGCTCTCAAATCCCATGAGCTTCAGATGAAGCAACCTGACAC
>JAUMHB010050641.1:0-27187 GCA_032359685.1 Pittosporum tobira
TAAAAATAAATACTAGTGTAAGATAAAGAATTTATATCTTTTAAAATGACACTGAATTTGTAAAATGATTATGTTGCATTTGATTTTCATTCATTGCAAAAAAAAATATAATAAATTTTTATATTAAAATTGAGTAGTGGTTTGAATGAAATGGTTCGCTAATCCTATAATTTAAATAAAAAATAAATAAATAAATAAAATAGATAAAACTCACATTCTTCAATAAGAATTAGCATGTACTTCTCATTTTCTCATTCTTTTTATTGTAAAAAGTTTTTTTTGAAACTAAACAACATATTTTCTTCCAACAATCACTCAATTTTAATATAAAATTTGATTCAATTTATTTTTCTTAAGAAATAAGAACCAAATACAAGTTTAATATATGACTAATTATGAAGTTTTTACTAATTCGAATTACTTGATTGACTAGGATTAGGAATAGTAAAATTAGTCTTAAATAATATATCACCGATTCATTAATTGTAATAAATTGATCATATCACGTGTGATTAAACATTTAATTTGTCATATTAGTTGTTATAAATTTTGGGACTCCAATTTTAGAATCCCTAATGTTATTTTCTTTATTATCAGTTTAAGATAAATATTATAATCAAGGAATATCATATTATATTATATATATATATATATATAATTTAATATCATAAATACTGTTATGTTCTCCATTTGAATTTTTCTTTCCAAATTATATGTTTATTGGATAGGTAATAAAGAGGGTCGTAGTGAAAAGTGAAAACTACTAAATGTTAGATGGTTATTTTTTACAATTCATGTTTGTTTATAACAATATATATGGGTGCAAATTTAAAAATAAAATAAAAATACACGAGTGAAAAAATATTACTACGAAAAAAAATCATCATAATTGTAATATCATTAAATCCTTTATTTAATGAGCGACTAAATAAAAAGCATGGTTTAATTGTGTGTTAGGTGAGTCAACCAACCATTCTGGTTTGGTAGGCTTGCTTTCTCTCTCCCGTCTCCATAAAACCCATTCCCTCCCTCATTTCATTTCTCAAGTCCTTGAAAGTCTCTCCAACCACACCAATTCTCTCTTTCTCTTGTACCTTCAAATTTCACCAACTCTAGAGTGAGAAAGAGAGAACAACTACAAACACAATTTGAAAAACCACTCCCTTTCTTTCTCTGTCTAGAATTTACTCTCAATTCGCCGGCTCAAGCTTGCAAAGAAGATGCAATCAGAATCGGTGAAAGTGTCTCCGGTCGATCTGATGAATGCGATTCTCAAAGGAGGCGGCATAGACCTGTCCAACTCGTCGGAGTCCGATGCCTCGATTATACCGTCGCTGGCTATGATCATTGAGAATAAGGAGCTGATGAAGATACTGTTGACTTCGGTTGCAGGTTTGATTATATGCGTCGTCATCGTTTTCATGTGGCGGAGGTCTTCGAGCCAGAAGGCTTCTGGAAGCCTCGAGCCGCCGAAGCCGGTGATACCCAAAATTGAACCGGAAGAGGAAGTCGAAAATGGTAAGAATAAGGTTACTATTTTCTTCGGCACGCAAACCGGCACTGCTGAAGGTTTTGCTAAGGTTTGTGTTGAAATCATTCTAGTCAACGTTTTACTTTATAAAATTTGTTGATATTGACTTTTTAATGGCGAACTGACATTGCTTAGGCACTTGCTGAAGAAGCTAAAGCAAGATATGAGAAAGCTACTTTCAAAGTCATTGATTTGGTGAGTTGGACTTTTTGACTTTTTAAAATATGCTTTCATTTGCTTATTTTGGAGTAATTGATTAATGCAATTGAATTGTAATTTGATGTTTCTGAATAATTGAATGAATGAATGACGTGATAGGATGATTATGCGGCTGATGATGATGAGTACGAGACCAAGTTCAAGAAAGAGTCTATGGTGTTTTTCTTCTTAGCTACGTGAGTCTTATTAGCTGCCACTTCATTAATTATATACACGTGGTTGTATGTATGAGGATTTCTTTAGTTTGATTTTGGTATGGCCGTGTAGATACGGTGATGGTGAACCAACGGACAACGCAGCCAGATTCTATAAGTGGTTTTCAGAGGTAAATTTTAGTTAGCCAAATGGATTAATATTTTGGACTTATAATTTTAAGTAAGATTTGGAGTTGATTTTGGCTTATATATTTTGAAACAGGGAAAGGAAAAAGGGGAATGGCTCAGCAATCTTCAATATGGAGTGTTTGGCCTTGGCAACAGGCAATATGAGCATTTTAACAAGGTTTGCAACAGATGTTATCTTATCTTCTCAGGAACTAGTTGTTGCTATGTATTGTATTTGTTTGTTTATCTTGGTGTTTACTAAAGTCTGATTTGTTTTTCTCTTTCAAATAGATTGCTAAGGATGTGGACGATGGCCTTGCAGAGCAGGGTATGTTCATTTCCCGTTATATATTTGTGTTGAGATTGTTTAAATTGATGCCGTGATGCTTCATTATGATATGTTAAGTTATTGGTTGCAAGTGCTCTATTAAGGAAGAAATTACGTTAGGGCTTGATTTGGACCTTACTATAATTGCTTCATTTTGGTGAATTGTTCGTTATATAATTTTGAGATTCCTGTCATAAATTTTATGGGTTGAACTCATATTTGTGACCTTTAATAGTTAACTGCGATGTAGATGTGTTGCACATAAGAGCAAACCATAAATTGTGAATGTACTGCATTTCTTTGTTATCTAGTCATTTATTCATTGTCATAGGTACTTGTCATCTCTTATGCAGTTAATTATTTTTATTTAGTGGCTATTCTGGGAAATACTACTCATACGATGGTTCAGTATTGGCTCCTTGATTATGTTTACTTTCCATTGTTGAATCCTATACTGTTGTTATGAACCAGTTGATTTCCACCATTTGCAGGCGGTAAGCGTCTTGTTCCAGTTGGCATGGGAGACGATGATCAATGCATTGAAGACGACTTCACCGCATGGTAAGACTACTTAAAAATTTTATCTGAAAAGCATGATAAACGGCTTGTTTTCCTTGTACATATACTAAGTGAAAGCTCACGGCATTTATAATTTGTTGTCAATCTAGGCGGGAGTTGGTCTGGCCTGAGTTGGATCAATTGCTTCGGGATGAGGATGATATAACCGTTTCCACTCCTTACACTGCTGCTGTTTTGGAATATCGGGTTGTGTTTCATGACCGAACCGACACATCATCGCTACTTGATCAGAGTATGACTAAATTAAATGGCCATGCTGTCCATGATGCTCAACATCCTTGCAGGTACCATATAATGTTCCAAGTTTCTCTTTTATAAAGTGTGCTTTATTTTTTATTGTCCTAACATAACTGGTCTGTTTTGTGCTTGAAGGGCTAATGTGGTTGTAAGAAGAGAGCTTCACACCCCTGCATCTGATCGTTCTTGCACTCATCTGGAATTTGACATTTCCTCCACTGGACTTGCGTACGTAGCTTTTCTATGTTACTTTGGTGTTGATGTTTTTTGCTCAAACAACAAATATTTGTTGTTGATTAATTAAAGACAAGACAACTGTCATGAGTCGGTGTCAAATCATTCTTGATTAATTATATTCTATGTTTTTTCCTCAGATATGAAACTGGAGACCATGTTGGAGTTTACACTGAGAATTTGATTGAAATTGTTGAGGAGGCTGAAAGGTTGCTCAATATATCACCAGATACTTATTTCTCCATCCACACTGATAACGAGGATGGAACACCAATTAGTGGAGGCTCCCTGCCACCTCCCTTCCCCCCATGCACATTAAGAACGGCACTTACCAAATATGCCGATCTTCTGACTTCTCCAAAGAAGGTATGCCCCTCTTTTCTCGTCTTAATTCTTTGTTCATCTATATTTACACGTGAACCTTTGACTAAGGATTGCTTAATTTCGTATATGGTCCAGTCTGCTTTACTTGCTCTGGCAGCTCATGCATCCGATCCTCGTGAAGCTGAACGATTAAGATTTCTTGCATCTCCTGATGGAAAGGTTTGGATTCCTTCCTGATGTTTCACGAATTTAAATTAGTAGTGCTGTTATGCTCTTCTGAAATTGATCTTTTGTTTTTCAGGATGAATATGCACAGTGGCTAATTGCAAACCAGAGAAGCCTGCTTGAGGTCCTGGCTGAATTCCCAACAGCCAAGCCCCCACTTGGGGTTTTCTTTGCATCTGTTGCCCCGCGCTTGCAGCCCAGATTCTACTCTATTTCCTCCTCATCAAGGTAGATATATCAATTGCAACCCCCGCCCCAGCATCGACTTCTTCTTGGGAGTTTAATTTACAGCTATTGACTTCACTAAAGCTACGAATATCTGTTTTCCCCTCATCAATGTTAGTTATATACAATAACAAGATTCTATTAACTATGACGTGTATAAACAACATTGCAGCAATACACGAAATCCGTAAATGTTTCTGAGAATTCTAAAAGCATAAGGAACAGTATAAAATTTTCTGACTTTTTTTCCAGCTTGCTAAAATTATCTACATTTCTGCATGCTGCATTTTACATTTTAGGGAGTATTCATTGTTTAGCAAGATGACTTTACATGTGGCATTGCTGTTCTTTTTTCATAAATGCATACATCTACTAACTTCAATTATGTTAATACAGGATGTATCCGTCTAGAATTCATGTTACTTGTGCATTAGTTTATGAAAAAACAACTGCAGGACGGATTCACAAAGGGGTGTGTTCAACTTGGATGAAGGTATTTTTATTATCTTTACTGAAATGCATGAAAAAGTAACGTTGTTAAAGAAGTTTGCAAATGATGTGGTCTCTGTCATTGTGTAGTACCAGTTGTGCTTGGTAAATACAGTAACTGTCTGAAGGGGTAAAAGTTATAGTAGTGTATGCTGATGGTTATGCTGCATTGGTACATCATCCCATGACATTCTAATCCTGATAGCAGGACTTTCCATTTTGATCAATTTTTTACATTAGATAATTGAAGTATTTCTATTTAATCCAGGGTATAATGAACGTAACCAACTTATGCAAATCCCAAGTTACCTGGGTTTAGATTTCTAATATTCAAGTTCTGATTTCTTATATTAGAGAAATGATGACTCCTTGTTATTTCAGTGACGTAAGAGTTAAAGGAGGTAGCAGTGCGGATAATAATCTTTCATATTTCTCATATTACTTTTTTTTGTCCCTATACAGAATGCTGTGTCGTTGGAAGAAAGCCAAGATTGCAGCTGGGCACCCGTTTTCGTCAGGCAATCTAACTTCAAACTTCCTGCTGATTCGAAAGTGCCTATTATTATGGTTGGCCCTGGCACTGGACTTGCTCCTTTTAGGGGATTCATGCAGGTCTGATCTTAAACATATGTGATATGTCTAATGTGTGCATATAAGTTGTTGTCTTCATTCGTTAATTGTTTCATCAAACTTAAGGAGTTATGCCTGTTGTATTCCAGGAAAGGTTAGCTTTGAAGGAAGCTGGAGCGGAGCTGGGACCTGCCGTTTTATACTTTGGATGCAGGAACAGAAAATTGGTTAGTGAGTCACTTATTATACGTGATTACCTTATGCAAGATACATTTCAATTAAAATAATGTGAACCCAATGTGCCACGTTGTTGTAGGATTTTATATACGAGGACGAGCTTAACAACTTCGTGGAAACTGGTGCAATTTCTGAGATGGTTGTTGCTTTCTCACGCGAGGGCCTCACTAAGGAATATGTGCAACATAAGATGAGCCAAAAAGTACGCAACAGTTTTATTCATTAAAATTTGGCTTTTAATACGTCTTTTACCAGTGTGTTTGCTCGGAGATGTTGAGCATCTTATTGTTTGTTTGTTTGTCCAGGCTTCGGAGATTTGGGACATGATATCGCAGGGAGCATATATTTATGTTTGTGGTGATGCCAAAGGCATGGCCAGGGATGTGCACAGAATGATCCACACAATTGCACAAGAGCAGGTAATTTTATATAATTGCAATATTTGAGTATATACACGTGGTGTTGGTTTTCATTTTTCACCTATCAAGTATGGTAAATGCATTTGCGAACAAACCTTCCACCTTTGTGTTTGCTTCTAAAGAAAATAGAGGCTTTTTTTTTTCTATCACAAAATATCAACTTATTTGTGGGCTTAGGCTAGAATATGAACTAATAGATTATTGATTTTTTATTTTTTGTTCGCAGGGAGCTCTAGACAGCAGTAAAGCAGAGAGCTTGGTGAAAAATCTACAAATGACTGGGAGATATTTGCGTGATGTTTGGTAATCATTCTTTTATTGCAGCCTTTTGGTAATAAGTGGAAGAAGAAAATTAAAAATATTTAAAAAGCTATTCTTGCGGAGGCAAACTTGCTGGGGATTGAAACTTCGAAAAGACGACGTAAATGCAAGGTGTAGTAGACAACAGACCCAGATCTTGCAACCTAGTGGATGTTGTTGTCGTCTCATTATTCCTTTTTTTTTTTTTTTAATTTATTTTTTCATGTTTGAAGGATTCTTTGGTTCCCCTAAGTTATATGTACACACATCATGTATAAGAGTAGTAATAACGGTTAGGCAAGTGGTAACTGGACTCTCTGTAACAGGAGGCAAAGGTGGTTATAGTGGCACACGTATAACTTCTATTGTAGTAATGGCTTGATTTCTTTTACTTTTTCTAAACTTCGATTGCGTGGCAGATTTGGAGGTTGCAATTTTTGTGATTTTATGTGGATGCCATTCAAGTTCCTCCTACGGATGGGAGAAATTTTTACTACTTCTATTTCAAAAAGAAAGACTAAAAATATAATTTTTTTTTGTTATAAAATAAAAGACCTAAAATATAAATCAAAAATATTATGTGATGTATATTTAAAAAATAATAATTATACAGGGAGAAGTGTAAAATAATTGTCTCACATCTAAAGTAATATTTTTTAATTAGTTTATTTTAGGTGATTTAGTTTTTTTTGTTTGATAGAGAGAGTATTTGTTAAATAATTACTTTTATTGTATTTACTGGTCAACAAAAAATTCTACATCTGTTTTGGAAAAAAGAGAGTATTATTGGTTTTTGAAAATTAATTTTTAAATATTTTTAAATTTAAATTAATATAAATTTATTTGAATTTTGAAAAAAATTAATTTTTTAATATTTATCCCATTTCAAACTTAGGATTAACTATGAGTTTAAACGTAGTATGTTTGTGAATTCAAAAATTTTAATTTAAAATAAATTTATTTTATTTTGATTAATGTCAAATCTAATGTTGTAAATTATATACTACTATAAAATACTAATGCTATGATATAAATTTGTCAAATTTTGAAAATTTAACAAATTTATATCATAACTTTTGAATTTCGCAAACTCATAACTGTTTTTAATTTTGGAATCGAGAGAATAATATTTTTTACAATTTCATTGACTATATATAAATGAATTAATGTAATTTTTAAATTGAAATATGCTGAATACGAACATCAAATGAGCACAAAAAATATATACCAAAGACCTCTCAGAATGTAATTTGTAGATTCTCTACAATACATGAGTAAGTAATAAATATAACCAAATCATGATCTGTCATATTTTATAAAATCTATTTTGCGTGTTAGTTTTTTTTTCATAAATTAATTCTGTTAGTATTATACTTTTAATTTACTCTTTCTATTCTAAAAATAATGAACATTGGTATCATTTTATTGTTTAAAAAAATAATTTAATCTATCACTTTTAGTTATAATTATTTTTTTATTTTTATTTTATGTAGTTATTTTTATTCGTAATATTTTTTTAATAATAAATTTGTATTTATGTATATGTTAGAGGTTTATGTTTAATAATTTATAATTAAAATATAATTAAGTGATAATTTCAGTAAATGTGTTGATAATGAAAAGTATGTATACTTGAATATAATGGAAAACTAAATTTACACATCATTAAGCGAAACATACAATATTTAATATTTTAAAATTTATTTCATCATATGAGTTTAGTAAAGTGGTAAACTCACTCATAACCTATTGAAGTTACCAATGTTCAAATTCTAACAACTACAATAATGTGATTTGTTCTTTTTATAGATATATAGATTTCTTTTTAAATTCCTAAAGGAAATAAACATGTTTTTATCGTTTTTTACGCTGTGCTTTTGCCAGAACATCACAATCCTCATAATTAGATGGGCCTTCAGGCCCAATAAGGATTCTCAAAGAAAGTCGCTGCCGGACAATCAATCTCACGGAAAATGATTATAATTTATTTTTAAAAATTAATTATTTTTATTTATTATTAAAAACTTATAAATTAAATATAATTTATATTATTAATTTATTTAAAAAATAATCAATAAATATTTTTTTAATTTTTAATTTATTATAATTATAAAATTATTTTAAAATAAATTGTGTCCCACGCACAAAATTTCTCTTGTAATTATCACTGGTGACTTCGTCAGGGGCCGTGCTTCTCTCACTAACCAACCAGTAACCACCAAAAACAGAAAAATTAAGATAAATAAGCTCTCTCCTCCGTGCGATCTAATGGTTGGGATTTCGAAAGGAGGGAGCATAGACCTGTCGATGATCGTCGACAATAGGGAGCTGCTAATGCTGCTCACGACCTCAATTGCCATTTTCATTGGATGCGTCGTCGTTTTCATATGGCGTAGATCGTCGAATCAAAGCTCCGGTAAAAGCCTCGAGCCGCCGAAGCTGGCGATAACGAAAATTGAGCCGGAAGAGGAAGTCGACGACGGTAAGAAGAAAGTCACCATTTTCTTCGGCACACAGACCGGTACTGCTGAAGGCTTCGCTAAGGTTTGTGATGTTTTATGATCATTTGAGTCAACGCTCTTCAAAATAAATGGTTGACCTTTTTGAGTTACGTATTGAGTGAATTAATTTGTTTGTTGTTTAGGCATTTTGTGAGGAAGCTAAAGCAAGATATGAAAAGGCTAAGTTTAAAGTCATCGATTTGGTAAGCTTGAAGTCTCAAAAAGTTGAACTTGTATTTGAATGTTTATGATTGGATGAAATATGAATAAATGATTTGAAAGGATGATTATGCGGCTGACGATGATGAGTACCAACCAAAATTGAAGAAAGAATCATTAGCATTTTTCTTCTTAGCTACGTGAGTATCGTTAACTGTGACTTTATTTTAAATTAATGACAGCCTATAATTGCATGGATAAGTCAGTGTGCATATGGTGTCAAGTGTATACTGATAACTGATTTCTTGTGTTTGGTGTCGGTGTTGGCGGTGCAGATATGGTGATGGTGAACCAACTGACAATGCAGCCAGATTCTATAAGTGGTTTACAGAGGTAACTATACTTAGCATGGTAATTATGATCATTGAATTGTAATTTTAAGTAAGAGCTGGGATTGGGTTAAATATGGGTTTAATCAGGTGACGGAGAAAGAGGAAAAAGAGGAATGGCTTAAGAATCTTCAATATGGAGTCTTTGGCCTTGGCAACAGGCAATATGAGCATTTTAACAAGGTTTGAAATGGATGTCATCTTATCTTAATGGAAACCACTTCATTGCTATGTATTTATGTTTGTTTGTTTATCTGTTTGTCTTTTGCACAATTAGATCGCGAAGGTTGTGGATGACGGCCTTGCAGAGCAGGGTATGTTCCTATACTATTTTATTCTCTTGTTATCATTGTTTAATTAATTTCATGAGGATTTGTTACCTGATGCTAAGCTATTGATTGCAAATACAAAGTAAGAAATTATGTTAGCTCAAATATCTACTAATGAAAAAGTATTGATAAGTCCAATCTTGTAATCTTAGTTGCGTCTCTTACCAAAATAATAGCATATGTTACAAGTAATTAAACCTCCACGAATATTGTATTTTATGTGAGCCTGGGACTGTAAATCAGCACTCTGCTTTTTTTGGTAATTGAAAATTTGTGAACTGTGGATGCCTTGTGGGTGCTATATCTTGTAAAGTGTGACATCTTTGATTTTACGTATAGCTTTTCTTTTCATTGAATTTTTGTATACTTCCTCCGTTCCACAAAATAAATCCCTTTTCCGAATTCCAAGAGTCAATTTGTGAAATCCTAAAATTTAAAACTGATGTGATTCATTGCAGGATTGGAATCAACAAATGTTTTAATTAGTAGAACTTTTTAGATACTTTACAACATTCATGATTGTAAAGTATCTAAAGAGTTCTACTATTTTGGATTTCAAGGTTTTACTTTCAAAACTCAAAATGGATCTATTTTGTGGGACTAAGGGAGGATGCCTTTTATGTTCTTGTCATGTATGCATTTTGAGATTCTTAGTCATATATGTATTCTGAGACTCATGTCTTATTGATTAAAATTTGATAAATTAATGTGAATTTGAAATTTAAGGATTTTGAGGTTTGACTTCCTCTCTCTTTTTTTTTTTTTTAATTGAATGGAGTGACCGAGAAAGTATTATTTTGTTAAGTTACCAACTTATCTAAGAGTAGTTAGAGAGGAGGGTCCAAGAGTCCAATACTGTCATCTATGCGTTCTCAACATGCTGGCTCGAGTACAAAAAAAATAATAAATCTGTCATTAAATGGATTGCTTAAGTACATAAATAAATACATTATTTTACCCTGTCCTTGAGTCATAAGTTTATGGGATCACTAGAAATGAATGCAACTTAAGTAGAAGGGTACAGTTAGAACTTATTTTATAGTTTCTCTTTAACTTGACTACCTGAATATGTTTGAAATTTGTAGCTATTCCATCCTTTAGGGGAGAGAGGGAGTATATCCCATGCTTTTAACAATTTGGATTGTATCTGTAGCATCTTTTCATTGATTTGTGTATTTGCATTTTTCATATTCCTGTCATATTTTGTTTTATGTGCTGAAGTTAAGTATAACTGCTCTTTTTTCTTTTACTTTTCCTGAGTAGATGTACCGTCTTTTATACGCTATAACTTTCTTGCCGTAAGTTGCTAAATGTCCTACATTTTTGTATAACATAAGAATCCATTTACTGTATAGATTCTCATCTCGCATGTGTATTTAAATATTTACATTGAGTTGCTATTATGGTAAATGGGCTTGGTATTCCTTCTGCCTCTATGATGGTGATATCAATCATATTCTCTTGTTTGCATCAGTTAAATTCTATTAGAAAGAATGTGCTGATTACAAAACTTAAATTACAGCTGACTCGAAAAGTATTTCTCGAGCTCATGTTTATGGTGGTACAATTCTTTGTTACTGTGCACTTTCCTTTTTGAGTTTTATGTTCATCTTATTATCAAGCTGATCTGATAATATTTTCCTCCATTTGCAGGTGCCAAGCCTCTTGTACCAGTTGGTATGGGAGATGATGATCAATGTATTGAAGATGACTTCGCCGCATGGTATGACCAAATAAGAAAGCATTGCCGGAAAACATGATTAAAGAGTTTACTTTCCTCATAAATGTTATAAGTGAAAGCTCAACCTTATGACCTTTTGTCGGTCCAGGCGGGAATTGGTCTGGCCTGAGTTGGATAAACTGATTCTGGATGAGGATACAGCTGTTGCCACACCTTACACTGCCGCTGTTTTGGAATACCGTGTTGTGGTTCATGACCCAATTGATTCATCTCTACTGGACCAGAGCTTGAGTACATCAAATGGCCACACTATCCATGATGCTCAACATCCATTCAGGTATTTGAGTTATCACTTTTCCAACATAAAGTAGGCTTTGTTTTCGGTGTGACCCAACTAGTTTGGGATAAAAGGCGTTTTTTAGTATATGATATGCTTCCATCTTTCAATGGCCTAAGATATATTTTTTTTTCTGCTTGAAGATCAAATGTCGCTGTAAGAAGAGAGCTTCATACCCCTGCATCTGATCGTTCTTGCATTCATCTGGAGTTTGACATTTCCCACTCTGGACTTTTGTAAGTATCTCTTTTAAAGTACTTTTTTCTCCTTAAAAGTATTCTTTGGTAATTGGCTTATGGCTCAATACAAGAGATAATTGAGGGAAAAGTTTCTCTTTAGTTGATGTTAGACCATTATTGATAATTTATATTCTCTGGTTTCCCCACAGATATGAAACTGGGGACCATGTTGGAGTCTACTGTGAGAATCTGATCGAAATTGTTGAGGAGGCTGAAAGGCTATTAGGTATATCACCAGCTACTTATTTCTCAGTCCACACTGGTAAAGAGGATGGAACACCTCTTAGTGGAGGCGCCCTTCCACCTCCCTTCCCACCATGCACCTTCAGAACAGCGCTTATGAAATATGCAGATCTTCTGAGTTCTCCCAAGAAGGTAGGTCCTTGTTTCTTGTGTTATTTCATTGTTCATTTTAAATTTACATGTGAACCCTTAATTAAGGAATGATTTATTGCATATGTTCTCCAGTCTGCTTTACTTGCGCTGGCAGCTCATGCTTCGGATCCTAGTGAAGCTGACCGATTAAGATTTCTAGCCTCTCCTGCCGGAAAGGTTTGGTTTCTTTCAAAAAGTTTCAGAATTTAAATAGGCACGTGTTGTGATCTATTGAAATTGATATTTTGTTTTCAGGATGAATATGCACAACGGATAGTAGCAAACCAGAGAAGCCTTCTTGAGGTCCTGGCTGAATTCCGGTCAGCCAAGCCCCCACTTGGGGTTTTCTTTGCATCAGTTGCCCCACGCTTGCAGCCCAGATACTATTCTATTTCTTCCTCACCAAGGTAGATGTTGTATTGAAAAACTCAATTGGGACTAGATTTGGTACCCTAGTATTTACTCATCTTAATATCTGGAGAAATGATATAATTTTTGAGCCTTTTCAATTCTTTCAGAATTATATCTCGTGCTGCGTTTTAAATGCTAGGGTATTGAGTAACAAATAATATTGATATTTCATGTTAACTAACTTTTTTTTTTTTTTTTTTTTTTTTTTTTTTTTAATTTTTAATTTCATATTATTTATTATCTTCATTTACATTTTACAGGATGGCTCCATCAAGAATTCATGTTACTTGTGCTTTAGTTTATGAAAAGACACTGACAGGACGGATTCACAAGGGTGTCTGTTCTACTTGGATGAAGGTATTGTTTCTTTATCCTGTCCGACTTACATGAACCAAATTAACATCTTGAATAGGTTGCGAATGTCGTGATTTTAGATATCATTAAAAAAAAAAGGAAAAATGAAAAATGGCGTTGATAGGCACAGAGACTGCCTGTAGTGGTAAAATATAGTAATATCTGCTAATGGCTTTTCTACTTTGATAATATCATCTTGCGATGTTCTAACCCAGCTCGCAGGTCTCTCCAGTTTTAGCAGACTTTCCACATTCAAAAATGGATTGCCATCCTTCTATTCCTGAGGAATGCAAATATTACTGATTTAAGAATCCTAAGTCACCTTATTTAGATTTTCCAGTAATAAATTTCTGGATGAGCTTATTTTTAAAACTAACCCAAATTACTTATCAAAAACAAAAAAGAAAAATGAAGTCATTCTACATCTATGCTATGACCAGATACTTTGATACAGATTAAACGGAGGTAAGCACCCATTTTATAATCTTTTTTCCTTCTCATACTACTTTTTTGGTCCCTTCACAGAATGCTGTATCATTGGAAGAAAGCCAAGATTGCAGCTGGGCACCCATTTTTGTTAGGCAATCTAACTTCAAGCTTCCTTCAGATACCAAAGTGCCTATTATTATGATTGGCCCTGGCACTGGGCTGGCACCTTTTAGGGGTTTCATGCAGGTTTGATCCGAAAGAAATGATTGCATATACACCATCCTTGATTTGCTTATTGTTTCATTAAACTTAATTGAGTAATTACTGTTTCATTCCAGGAAAGGTTAGCTCTGAAAGAAGCTGGAGCAGAGCTTGGGCCGGCTGTATTGTACTTTGGGTGCAGGAACAGAAATTTAGTAAGTAATTCACCGATTGTTAATTACTACCTTGTGTAATATATTTCAAGTATGAAAATCCTAATCCAACATGTCCTGTTACCCTAGGATTTTATTTACAAGGATGAGCTAAACAACTTTGTTGAAACCGGTGCAATTTCCGAGCTGGTTTTGGCTTTCTCACGTGAGGGCCCCACCAAGGAATATGTGCAACAGAAGATGAACCAGAAAGTAAGGAACCATTGACTCATTAAAAGTTGAACTACTGTCTTAGCCAAGTGTTTACTTGGAGCTGTTGATCACTTATTTTTTGCTTGTCCAGGCTTCGGAAGTTTGGAACATGATTTCTCAGGGAGCATATATCTATGTTTGTGGCGATGCCAAAGGCATGGCAAGGGATGTTCATCGGATGCTCCACACAATTGCACAAGAGCAGGTATGTTGATACAAACAACATTTATGTGGTAAATTTTTATTAATGTCATTTTACACATACAATAAAATTTGTCTTGATTTGTGTTAATCATTAGTAGAGCTGGCAGATTTTTTAAATTACCCACTAGCCCGCCCAACCTGCCCCTGATTTTATGGGTTGGATAACCATATAAAATTGATGGATTTAAAATGGGTTGGGTGATATGGATAATTAAAAAAGTGGGTTATACATCGGTAACCCATGGTTCAAATGGGTATATCACAGAGTAAATCAGTAATTTAGAATCTCCACTCTTCTCTGCCTCCACTGTCTTTCCTACCTCCGCTGCCTCTTTCCTCCACCTCTACTCCACCCCGCCATAGGCGATCCCTCATCTCTGTCTCAACATCAGGATTTAAACTGCAAATAATTAAATTTACCAGCATAGATCTCAAATCAGATACATCCAACTCCCCAACATCAAATCTATTACAAATTGCATTCAAATTTTATTGGAATAGGGATCTGCTAATATTTACGAAGATATGATCGGTTCAGACAAAATTAAAAGCAAAAAGAAAGAAGAAATCACTTATAGACCACGACAACCCACCAACGACGCCGCCGCCAGCCATCAGCCGCCGTCCAGCTCATACCATCAACTTTTAGTGCCGACCAATCTATCACCCGCTACCACCACCACATACCTATTAGGTTATAAATTTCACAGAACTGTGGAGTTTCACATATTTGATAGCAATTTTGAAGGTGGTTTTGGTGGTTACTGTGGGGGAGGGAAGACAAGACGGTGGAGGCATCGTGCCGGTAGGAGGCAAAGGATGAGGGACAAGGCGGAGGAGAGAAAGCTTTCCTTCATTTGTCCAGAATCGTGAAAAACACTTGATTTGTGGTGTGAGATATATATATATATATATATATATATAATGTGGATTATTTAAGTTTTTCCTGACCCGACCTGGTAAATAACCTGTCCGTCCTGACCCAACCTGGATCTCTGGTTACTACGATCCAACTCATATATTAATTAGTGAAATTTTTTCCTAATTTTTTTTTAATAAAAATAAATATTCATGTGATTTTTCATAAAAAATATAAAAAAATTCAAATATAGGCAAAAAATGGGTAAGTGGGTTTGAACCATATCTATTATACCCAACCCGTAATTATCCCATTAAAAGATTACCCATTTATAACCCAACCCATTTTTGATCCATTACCCAATACACTTTATCCATTACCCAACGGGTTGATTTATTTGCCACCTCTAACATTAGCATGGATTTGGATTTCAGGGAACTCTGGACAGCAGCAAGGCTGAGAGCTTGGTGAAAAATCTTCAAATGACCGGGAGGTATCTGCGTGATGTATGGTAACTATTCTTTTAGTGCGACCCTTGGTAGATTACGGGAAGAAATATATGTATACATACACATTATGTATGGTAACTATTCTTTTAGTGCGACCCTTGCTGAGGTGGCCAGCTTAATGGGGATTGGAAAGACTACTACATGGTTCTTGTAAGTTGCATACACATTATAAGCTTAGGCAGTTGTTGGACTTTGAATTACATCGCTGTAGGAGTTATTTCATAGTAATAAAAACTTGATAGATATATGGTTCTGCAAGTTTGACGAAAAATTTCATTCATTTTTTGGGTTTTCCTAGAGTAAATATTCAATACACCATTCAACACACCGATGGTAACACGTTATCATTTACGTGGTATTACATCAATTATAGACATGTAATTGACGGCTGCCATGTTGCCATGTTTGGTTCTTATTATTTGTGGGAATATGAATGAAATGAAATATTATCTCAAAAAATAGCAGTTGTGAAAACGAAATTAGTGTTAAAATTTATTGTGAGTGAAATTTTATAGAAGTTGAGGATGCAATTATTAAAACTATAATAATGTGTTTGGTTTTTATTCTTTATAAAAAAAGAATAAATGAAATTTTATTTTGAAATCGAGTGATGAAATTTAACTCTATCCAGAGAAATAGACGTTAACTTCTCATTCTCTTGTTCTTTTTTATTTTTAACTAAAATTTTAGAAGTAACAATATATTTTATTTTAACTATTATTTAATTTTAACATAAACTTTTAGTTAATTATTTTAACTTAAAAAATAAAAATCAAACACAACATCAGAGTAAATATTTAATACACGTATGTGGTATACCATCACACATTATAGCCTATCCTGGATAGACCTTGTTATTTTAATTTTAAATTTTATCTAACTTCTACTCCCACCGTTTAAAAAAAAATTAAAAATATTTGTACGATTTAGTTTAGTACATATGTGAAAGATTAAAATTTAAATTTGAAGTGAAATTATTATATTTTAAAATTTTATAAATTTAATTTAATAAAATTTTTAAATATTTTTAAATTTGAAACGAATGTAAGTACTATGTTTTATCAAACTAGGTTAAGGGACGCGAGTAACTTACTTTACAGTATCAATGTTCACTTAATTGATGTTATGATTGGTACCCCGACATCACTACATGGGATGTTATTGTAAATATTGTGCATAATTTAAAGAATATGTATAGAAATATAATAGGCGTGAGTAATTTATTACTTCCTCTGCGCGCTATACAGTGGGTTTAATTGGTAGAAGAGGAGAAAAAAAAATGGAGAAACATTTTACTTTTTGAGTTCGAAGTTCTTTGACAAACATATTGCAATTACATTTAAATTAAAAGTATTTTTTTTTTATTATTGTTGTGAATTGGAATAGGAGGATGTAAAATTTTGAAATAAATGAGAATGTGATGATATGAGACAGAAGACTAATAAAATGCCAAAAAAAATCGCTCGACTGACAATGTTCCATTTTGATTAGTTTAAGAGGTTGAAAAGCCAGTGCCGATCCGTGTGATGAACCTCTTAACCAATCAAAATGAAGCGTCACCCTTCACACAGATCCCTCCTTACTGTTAACAAACACAAAAAACAACTCTAATCGAACGGCCCAAAACCCACCACACAAAAACTCCACACATCTATATATTACCCCAATCCCATCGTCTCCCATTCACATCAACCAAACGTAAAACAAGTTCAAAAGCTCCAGCAATGTCAGGGAGAGGAAAGGGGGGCAAAGGGCTGGGCAAAGGAGGAGCCAAGAGGCACAGGAAAGTTCTCAGGGACAACATCCAGGGCATCACCAAACCAGCCATCCGCCGTTTGGCCAGGCGTGGCGGCGTTAAGCGCATCAGCGGTCTGATCTACGAGGAAACCAGAGGCGTCCTTAAGATTTTCCTCGAGAACGTTATTCGTGACGCCGTTACCTACACCGAGCACGCTCGTAGGAAGACTGTCACTGCTATGGACGTCGTTTATGCCTTGAAGAGGCAGGGCCGCACCCTTTATGGATTTGGGGGTTAGGGATTTGATGGGTTTTCGGATCTGGATTTGAGTTGTTTTAGGTGGGTCGGGTATTAGATTATGATAAAATGATAATTGGTAATTTTAGTGTTATGTTATCGCTTGTGGTGTGACTGAATGGATGCTGAGTAGAAGCTCAATGAAATTTCAATTTGTCTAAATTTTCGAATTTTTGAATATTTTATTTTATTTTATTTTTTATATTTGGTGTCACAAGCTATTGTAAGTTTAAACTCATATTTTAATATTTTTTAGACATCGAATTTTTAAAATGCCAAATAAGTATAAGGTTAAAAATGCTTTTAAACTCTATTGTAAAGACTGAGTTTAAGCAATGAAATTAAAATTTATTAAAAATAAGGTTGAAAATAAAATTAGATAGTTTAGGTTTAATTCAAGATTGTTTGAATAAAAGTTTGATTCGAAATATTAATGAGTAAAATACGAGTATGTTTTAAAGTTTGATTAATTACTCGAATTTTACTAAAATTATTATTTTTTTATTTGGATATAACTTGCTCTAATATTTTAAACTATTTGGACTCAATTTATATTTGTGTTTGATTCGATACTTAAATGAGTTATATACGAGTTTTATTTTAAACGTAATAAATTATATGAATAAAATTTCGACTTGATTCAATTCATTTTTACCTTTAGAAATTAATTGATTTTGTTATTTGTCCAGAAATTAAATAAGTCAAGATTATTTTGAAACTGAAATCGTGGAACTTGGATTTGGTTTATGAGTTCCTTCAACTGGGACACTTGATTTCATTTTGCTTAAACCCAATATATCCCTTCTAAAGATTTTGCCACCATTATTTCCAATACTTAGTTCTCATACGGAATAGCTTCGTTCGCTTGGGCTTGTTTCTCCTAATTCTCTACCAGAAGCCCATCAGATAAAATCTCTTTCTGTTCCCATTGTTGCGAGAGAGATTTCTACTTCTCAAAACTTGGCCCATCTTAAATTCGAAGTTTAGTAAAATTGGTTGGAGAGGGCAAACAGTTTAAATTAAACTCACAAAATATTTAAATTCAAATCAAATTATAAACCGATTTTTTTAAATTTATATTTAATCTATTAAACATAAACATGAATACTTATTTTATTTTTCTAAATTCTAAAAATTAGAATACTTAATTAATTAGCTACTAAACAAACAAACACTCAATTATTTTAGAGAAAAATGGACCAATTGGTTGTTTACAAAAGTCAAATTTAGGCAGACTTGGCATGCAATATAAATGCCATGTGATTATTTATCAAGAGTCTAGACACTATACTTACAGAAAGTAAGGTCACACCAACATTTGATTATGATTTATAAAAACTAAGGGACCAAAACGTAGTTAATTTTGCCAATATTCGGTTTAATAGGTACCTGGTGCAATGCACTCACTTCTTGATTTGTCAAAGTTAAGACATTTAGAACTGATAATTTACTTAAGATAAATGAATTGCTCTTTTGAGCTCAAAACGAGTTTTTTTAATGAATTAATTTCTCATGAATAATTAAAAATATTTAATATTATCAAATATTTGAGGAATCAATCTCAAACTCGACTTATTAAAATTAAACGAACTTATTATAAAACTCGAACCGAATTTTAAATAAGTCGAAGTCGGACTTTAAACAAAAACTCAATTTCATTTAATATCATTAATTAATTGCATTAAAGCTATGTTATCAATCATTATAAAATTCAAACCATTACCGATCATTCTGGTCCCATTATATATCCCATACTACTAGAAGATCTGTATTCGAAACGTTTACAGATTTAGCTTCTGGTCTAGAATCTTCCTTTAAATTTGAGGTGTATATTGCTTGGAGTACACATTTATTTTGTATTCTCAACTAAAATTTTCATTACTTGGAGTTTGAGTCTGAGTTTGCTGCTATGGGGCAGATATGTGTCACTCTCCTTCCAGAAGCTTGAGTTAGGGTTTTTATATATATATATATTCTTGTAGCAGGATTAATCGTATCGCACATTTTCCTTTTATTCTGCTTTTCTAATGTTTGACTAATTGATAACGACTGTATTCAAAACTGGAAGGTGCTTCCAACTGTTTAAAACAAATGTGTAACCAATAAATTTTATTGACTAATTCATGAGGTCCAGATTTGGTGATTTATGGCGGTAACCGAAACTTGAACTTAAGGAGATTAGGAACGGATAAGCAAATCCATAAATAAATAAATAAATAAATAAATAAATATACTAGTAGTTACCATTTTTTTTTGCCACATCAAACGAAAAAGACATGATAAAGGAGCGTAATTGATTAAATACGGAGTATATTAGGTGGTTAGCTTTTGATACTGTAATCTACAGTATCTGATTGATTT
Organism: Pittosporum tobira; assembly: GCA_032359685.1. Lineage (NCBI taxonomy): Eukaryota > Viridiplantae > Streptophyta > Magnoliopsida > Apiales > Pittosporaceae > Pittosporum > Pittosporum tobira. Next base: position 20,039 of record JAUMHB010050641.1, read on the forward strand.
AAGGGTGCCAACCTTTTTTTTTTTTTTTTTTGTTGTTCGAAACACTAGGATGCTGACATTTGTTTAATCAAGACCTGTCAGTTTTAATTAATGTTTTAAAACTCGTTATGTGCATTTAAAGTACTTAATATTTAAAGAGAATATCGAAACGAGTTGATTAATTTTTAAATAATTACTGAAGAAGTCGAATATGATATTAATTAACTATCCAGTAATCGTTCTAAATGATAAGTCCTTCATTGATTGATCGATCGGCATGTCCGTCTACCAAATTTTAAAACATTAATTTTAATAATATATTTTCAAATGAGTTTTGTCCCAGACTCCAAAAGAATTAAAAGAGTTTGATGTGATCCAAATGAGGATTCCCGTTATAAATATTTTAGGTGCTGGGATGAGTAGCCGGCTTAAAAGGACAATGAAGAGTGTATATTCTACTAATTATAAATAAAAACTAATCTTCTGGACCCAATTTTCTCTTATGGTCCCGACCCGATTTAGATAGATAATTATTTGGAACTGTTCAAATTAATTTAATTTAATTTAATTCAATTAATATACTAATATTGTAGATATGCAATCAGCTCAAAGCCGTGTAATTTGGACTACAGTCACCCTAGCTTGAACGAGGACTAATCAAATCTGCATTTATGTTTTATAAAAAGACAATGAGTTACTAAATATTTACGGATCAAGTACGTGTTAGGAGATCTATATATAGAATGTTGTTAATTAATGTGATTAAAGAATTGTTTAGTATTACAGTATTAAATAATATATTTAAATACAATTAATTAATATTTAACAACGCATAAATATATTTATTATTATAACTAACCACAATCATACATATCATTTTAATAAGAGCTGGTGGTATAATTCATTGTACGTCTAATATGCTCCCTCTGTCATATAATATAGAAATTTTTTGATTTTTCTTGAATATTAACAAATAACAGTTTTTAGAGATAAATAAATTTATTGTACCCAACTTTGAATATTAATATGTTATCAGTACTTTAAAAAAAAAAAATAAGAGTTTAATTTTGACATTTTTTTAAATATTTTTAGCAAAAGATTATTTATTTTTTTATTTATATCGTGAGACATCATGTTATTTATGCTGCAGGACAAAGTGTATATGCGTTAAGATTTTTTTTTTTTTTTTTTTTTTTTTGATAGTAGCCATGACTCATGACAGCATAAATGCGCGGGTCTAAAAAAAGACTCCCATGTACCATCTTGTTAGGGCATGCGTCTCGAAATTTCCCACTGTAACTTGATAATTAATTACTGTTGTACTCAAGTTTCTTTTGTTTGGAAAAAGTGACTCTGCGCCGATCGAATTATACAAGCTAGGAATATTATAAAAAAATTTAAAAATAATTAATGTCATCAGGTTAATTTTAAATAAGTCAAATTTGAATTCAGCTCGTTAAATTAAATAATTTTTTTTTTAATAAACTTGAATCAAACCTTAACTAAACCAGAGTGGCACCTCCAATCATGCAAATAAATTCAAAAATCTCTTTACAAATGGATAATATAAATAAAAACTAAAAGTGCTCTCGGCAGCTTGTGAACCGGTACAGAAGAAAGGTATCATTTCTTTCCATTTTAACACAATGAAAATAATCTTAGAAAAAGGATCATTATTATTAATTTGCTTTTAAAAATTTGCTTTCAAGTTAAGATAGCTTTTGGTCTAAACATACTGACTATGGAGTTTTTTTGGCTTTTGTGATCAAAATGCACAACTAAGACATGTTCCATAAATTAAAAATTATAGTTTAAAAGCAGATTTTAAACAGTTATTTAAGTCAAAACACACTACATTAAAAACTTGATGGTGAAGTATCATATATTAAAAGCTTAAAATATTATTAATATTAAGAAGTAAAATTTCCACATAATATGTAAATATTTATTCTTATGGACTTATATTGTGTTTAAATTGGAATAATAATAATAATAATTAATAAAAAATCAATGGAAAATACAAATATTATTCCTATTAACATATAAATTTTATAATAGATATTTTAATAATAATAAATATACTAATATAAAATTACTATTAAGAGTCAATAAAATTTTTTGAAAAAATAAGACTAACTCACATGTTTGAACCCAATAAGACTATCAAGTTTTTAACATAATTTCCACACAAAAAAAAAAAAAAAAGAAGAAGAAAGAAGAGTATTCAACATAACTTATAAAAGACACTAAATAAAGATTCATTTAATTAAATAAATATAGTGTAAAAGTAATATACTTGTAAAAAATTTAAAAATAGTTACGCGAACTTAATTGAAAAGTACACATACTTTTCAAATTGACATATCAATTTAGGAATAAATATTTCAAGAATAACAACATATATATTAACACAATAAATAGTTAATATTTTGGTCATTTTAGTTTATTTCAATCACAATATATGTTATTTTAACTAAATAATAATTATATTATAAATTTATCAGCTATAAATCACCGAACATGATTGTAAATTTTCATAAACAATTACAGTTAATACATTTACAACTATACAAAATGAACAAACCCTATATTGGAGAAAAAAATTTGAGTTAGGAAAAAGAACTACTCGATATTACATTAACTAGCATTGGCCATAATTCTATTTGATTTCTTCAATAGCAAATTAAAATCTCACAAAAAGAAGAATAATTAGATATGATTATATCCAAACTTTAATATGCTTATTTTAAATAAATAAATAAATAAACTTGTATCATAACGGTAAAATACAAAAGCAATTTGTAACGTATCATTTTTAGATGGGGGTGTATGTATTTTATTAGTTCATTTGTCCAATAAAAACTAATTTGTTTGACTTTTTTGGTTAAATTAATCAATTTTAAAATTAATAATTAATCTTATATACTTAAGTATTTTAACAAATGAATGATGAATTTAGTATGCATATTTGATCTATTTTGTTATGATTGTAGTCTCGTTACCTATATACTTCTAAGATCAATGGCGGAGCCACGTATAAGATTAATGGTTGAAAGACCTCCCAAATTTCACTCAAAATTTAATTTTTTGTGTAAAAAAAATTTAACATAGACCCCCTCGAAGAAATTATTACACTTTCAATAAAAAAAATTAATAAATCTCCCAATTTACAGAGTCTGATTCCATCTCTGTCTAAAATAATAATAATTTTGATTCAAAAATATCAATTTGGCCCAAAAAAAAAATCAAAGGAGCCAGTTTGTAAGGATGGACAGAGTATATTTTTCATTCAAAATTTAATGTACTAACAAAAATTTTTTTATTCTTTATACTAAAATGATTAATAATAGAATTATTGGTGAAGTTTGATTAAGTATTTAATTAAAGAATTATTAAAATTATATAAAAAAAGTTAGGCCTTTAATTAACTAGGTGCGGACTGCTTGCGGAGGACCATAGGGAGGTCTAAAAATATAAAAAATTATTCCTAAATTTACTTCGTAAGTGCAATATCTCAAGACTCATGAGTTTTCTCTTCTTTTTTTTTTTTTTTTTTTATAATTTTATTTAAAACAAAGGCTCAGGAACTTGACCTTCTCTTTCGGTGATTAGGGTCAGTTAAAAGTGAAACAGCCAAGTTGAAATAGGGAGATGTTAATTATTGATTAATAGTGAGCAAACTTCAAGATTAATCTACTGTATAGATTATGTTACTTTTGGTCGTAGTCAGATGTTGACGGGGTCAAATTATGATCGATGATACTAATACAAAATGGAGACCCACCCATAAACAAAGCGTGCAGAAATCCGAACCATCAATAATCCAAATTAATTAAGTGGCCGAAAGCTGGTAATCCTACTTATTAATTGTTTAATTAGTGGAGTATTTACCAGGTCTCTCTTCCTCTAGAAGCTAATCTCATATCACCTCTTTCCTTCTAATCTCGATCTCTAATTTGTGCTTATGCTCCTTCTTGTTTCTTCTTTCTAGAAGCCATGGACAACGAAATGCAACAAGAAGCTAAATAAAAACCATATCTTCTTTCTCTCCACTCGCATTTTAATTAGTGCCATAAAGAGATTAGTGATGTACATGTGTTTACTTGTGTCGCTATGATCTACAAAAAAAAAAAAAATCTTCCTCCCTTACGGAAAAAAGAAAAAAAGAAAGAATTATTTATGTATGTGCATATAAAAATTAAAAAACATATAAAGGTATATAAAAATAAAAATAAAAACTCTTTTTATCCATTAAAAAAAGGGACTATTTTCTCAAACAGATGGACTATAGATATAATACTCTCTCATTTAAAAATTAGAAATATGTATAACATTTAATATAGTATATTTGTGAAATTTTAAAATTTAAATTTGAAGTGATTATTTTCAATTTTGATTATTGTTAAAAGTATGTATTATATATAAAATATTAATTATAACATATAATTTTTAAATTTTATTAATTGTATCTAATTTTAGAGCATTTGGATATCACATATAACTCATCTTCACAAGAAACTCATTTAGCCATTGTCATACTCATATTCCCCTAATCTTTGCCTCTTCACTCTACCCCACCCTCGCTCTCCTTGATCTCCTCTAATAGTATTATTTTATTATCATAAGATATGACAAAAACAGTTTTTTCACTATATATGTCATAGTATACATCATAGATTTCATCTTATTCTAGAAGAAATACGTCCACCCGTGGTCACACACTCATATTCCCGTTCTCATTTTGTCTCTTGCCTCATAAATTTCATCTTACCCTGGAAGAAACTCCAAGGACTATACAGACATATATATGTATAACATGCCCCGTCATATATCATTCCTTAAATATTTCTAGCTCCTACATTTCTTCTCTCTTCTCTCTCAAAAAATGGGTCTAAATATGGACGATAACTTTCAATACCAAGATCAAGAAGAAGAAGAGGAGTCAATCTCTCTCAGAGATTTTCCCTTAACTCCGGATGAACATGAGGATAGAGAGAATCTCCGATCACCGTCCGATCAAGCCGATCGTTTCGAGTTTTTCAGCGACCTTAATTCCAACATGTCCCATGCAGAAGATATTATTTTTTGCGGTAAGCTCATACCCTTCAAAGATCAAGACCAATCTCCCTCCTCTACTTGTCAAACCCCAAAAAACCTTAATTGTCCGACAAACAACAATGATCATAAACTACAAAATTTTCATCGGCGACGGTCGGAATCTTTGTCGGAGCTCAAAACTTCTCTGTCCAATAGCACCAGGGCCCAAATGAAAATGAGAAACAGCCGCTCTTTAGATTATCAAAAGTTGAGTAGAAACTCGAGCATGAACTCCGATTCATCGGATAATCATCGGAATAATTCATCGGCTAGGGGTTCAGCAAGGTTTGATGGTGTAAAGGTACCAAAACCTAGGTGGTATGTTATGATCTTCGGAAGTGTGAGGTTTCCGCCGGAGATGGATCTCCAAGATATCAAGAACCGGCAGGTCCGCCGCACATCGCCGGCACCATTTTTTCCATCGCTTGAGGTCGTGAAGAAAGTTCCAGTTAACCGGAAAAGTTCTTGGGGAGTATTAAAGGTTTTGAGCTGCAGAGATGATGCTAGTGTTCATGCAACCACGCCGTTTGCTTGCATGCCACGAGTTTGATGATTCGGAGCCCCACCGTCAGTCCATCACATATCCGTATTTGGTGAAATTTCAATTTGGTCAATTTAAGTGAAATTTACTGTAAATTAAAAGCGTTGAAAATGTGGCATTTGACAAAATAACCCTTGAGAGTTACGGCTACATGGTCGACAAATGTCGGTAGATGGAAGGGTCAAATGGTCAGAATGAGGGGTGACTTTGAACGGGAGTTACGATAATTATGCTTGACGTAGAAGGAAAGTTAATATAGAGTACAGCGGCGGGACATGGTTCGTGATGGTGTCCTCATGGTTTGTGTTAATAAGTGGGGCCTACGAAAATGAACGACAATCACGAGGTTCCCGACATCGACATTGAACGGATCGGATATATTTATTTCATGCGATAGTACTCATCCTTTTGGACTCGAGTAAATGTTGTAGGAATATTTATTATCTTTGTAAATTCTAAATAGCATTATTTGTTTTTTCGTTTTTGTTTTTGTTTGAAGGAACATGAATTATTTGTTTTCTTGAAACAGGTATTGTTATGTTCCCAATTTTATTTTTTATTTATTTTTTGGTAAACAATGTTGTGTACCCAAAAGTAGTACTCCTATTAACATGCAGAATCTAATAATTACCATAATATATTTATATACCTACTAAGCAAATTCAAAACAAAATATGAAAATTATTTATGAATGAGGGGCTTTGGGACCCAAGTAACACTCTTTGAAAAAGCTGGTCAGATCAAAAAGCCCAAATAATGCTTCTTAAACTTTGACCATCAAAAGCCCAAAATCCGGCTACGGCTCTCTGCTCCATGGATTGGTGAGTAGGAATTTGGTGATGATTAATCAGCCCGATCATGGCTTAATTTCCTTCAAACCATTGATTATGTGTCCACTGAGTTTCAGCATTGGAGACAATTTTTATAAAAAAAAAAGAAAAAAAAAGGAGAATTTTTATAGATATTTTTTTTTTAAAAATTATGCATAATTTGGTGAGCAACAATAAAGAACAAGGCTGCAATTGATGGGCAGCAATAGAGAATAAAACTTAGTTTGACTGGTGGACAACAAAAGATCAAGCTAAAGTTGGATATGAATTTCACGTGAAACAATATATATATATATATAATATTTTATTTTACTTAAAATGTTACTCGTACTAATTACATTATTCTGCATCTACTATGACCCCTTATCTTATTTTAAAGGAAGTTTACACTCTAAATCATCATCACGTAGGCAACACACACGATTGTATCACATCATCACACATAAAAAACTTACATGTAATAAAAAATTTAAAAAAAATTTAAAAATACAATAAATTTCCTGAAACAATCGGATGAAAGAAAGTTCGAGATATATTTAACAAGTTTATTTCACCAAATTATTTTAATTTAGGTGTGCAAACTTACGTGTGACTTGCGTACAATTCACTTGAAGACGTAGGTTTCGAGGCTTCTTTCAAAATGAGCGTATGTCAGTGGTTAAAAAAGTAACGGCGTTAGCCGCCGTCACCATGGCAAACAAG